>JAPKLX010000827.1:0-20192 GCA_026898415.1 Leonotis leonurus | reverse complement strand
CTTGCAGGTCATTGCTTAATCTATTGGACTTGCAGGTCATTGCTTAATCTATTGGACTTGCAGGTCATTGCTTAAGGGTGTTTTTCTTGTATAGTATTTTGTGTGTAGTAGTAGTGCTTCCCTAATCCACTTGCATACTCTATGTTTTGTAGGGATAGGAGCGTGGGTAGCAGCTCTGCCTCCCCTTCCTTTCAATCGTTCTCCTGCCCTTCTTCTTGAGCCTTGTGCTCAGTTGCTTCTGCTTCACTTCTCTTATATGACTTGTACATAAAATCTACTGATTGCCCTATAGATTTTGTTTAGATCTCTTATTCATAGGGTAGGAAAAGGGTGTGGCAGTAGTAGTCTAGTCTTGCTTCTTTGCTGTAAAGGGTTCCTTCTTTATGTAATTCAATTGTTTATTTAATTCTTGTAGTAAGGACTGCCCAAAGCTGTAAGTAGGATTGAAAAAGACATCATCCTCTCTCCCATTTTTTTCATTATTGCCGTGTACCATCAATACACGTTTTTATCTAATTTCATTCTTTGTTTATTTAATACTTCTTAATATATATATTTACACGTATATATATAAGTGTATTTATTTATATAATGTCTTGTCTTATACTTTATTTAATTATTCCCTCATACACTAATTGCATTATCACATACATAATATATACACATACATATATTTTGTTACTAATTATTTATTTACTTATAAATAAATAATCTATTCTTATATATCATGCTTAATAAAAACGAGATAATGTATTATTGTTCTCATCATCTTATTAATTAAGATACAAATAATTATAAGGTATTATCAACTAATTGAAGTATAATTAACTTCTCAAGCATTAACATTTATCTTGAAGCTTTAACTTTTCTATAGCCAACATTAAATTTTATCTAACAATAATTCTAACTAATTTATTAATTGTTAAATATTAAATCCTCATACTAAACTCTAATTTATAAAGAGTTTAAACTTAAATGCGTTTGATTTAGGCAAATAAGGAAATTATCATTATCAATTTGCCAATTCATATTCGTGAAATTTTTATTAGTCACGAATTATCTACTACGAGATAGTTCTAACAAAAGAGTGGGGCATTACAATAAGTTTCAATCAAGTATGTACTTGAAACTTGTGGCTCGTTCTCAGCGAGTATAAATAAGAGAGTATCCTTGTAGTGGATATCTAATCCAGTTTGGATTAGACCGTGGACGTAGGGGGTTTCCCGAACCACGTAAAATAACTGTGTTATTTACTTTCTGCATTTAAATTCCAGTTGTTTTTATTCACTATCTGTCACTCTCTTTCAAACTGCATCCTTAATCAATTCTCTAATTACTCGACTAAGATTTGAAAGGTTTTCTAATCAAAGAGCACCGACTAAATCCACCATTATTCCGCACACAGTACACTGTTAGAAAATAAGATCACTCTTACTTTCTGCTTTGTATTACTCACTTGAGAGATTCTGCTTGGACAGAACAAGGTTGATTAGTTGGTCAATCTGGTCTGTCACGTTGAGCAATCTGTAATCCAGAAAGCTTAAGTCTCTCCTCTGAATTAGTCAAGTAAACTGAAAGTTTGTATTTGGTGTATTCCCCCCCCGCCCATACACCAAACCTTGCTCTTTCGGGACCAACATATGCTCTGTGGGAGAAGCTGAGGGACGTTTCTATTGCTGTTGAGGGTCACCCATGGCTGGTTGGTGGTGACTTCAACATTTATCTGTCTGAGGATGAGCGGCAGGGGAGTGTTGTGGACCGTCATGGGGAGATGACTGATTTTTCGGACGTCATTTTCGATTGTCAATTGTGTGATCCTGGTTTTGACGGTCCTATCTTCACTTGGGAGAGGGCCGGCTTGTGTGAGAGATTGGATCAGATCCTGCTGGGTGAGCACTAGACTTCTGTCTTGGCGGTCACCCTGGTCACTCATCTTCCTCGTATTCAGTCTGATCATGGTCCGTTGCTGGTGAGATGTCTTTTTCGGCTGTGGTTCACCGTGCTTCGTTTCGATTCCAGAACATGTGGGTCAGGCATCATACCTTTCGCTCGGAGGTGGCTCGTATTTGGGAGGCACCGACTGGTTTTTGGGGGATGCTTAATCTGCAGTTCAAAATGAAGCGCACGAAGCAGTTTCTCAAGGGGTGGAACAGAGAGATTTTTGGTCACATCTTTGATAGGATTAGAGTTGCTGAGGAAGCGGTGCTTCAGGCACAGACTTCCTATGACGCATCACCTACTCCTCTGGCTCGTTCTGAGCTTAACAGATGTGTGGCAGAGTACGCTCTGAGGACCCGGATGGAGGAGGACTTCTGGCGTCAGAAGGCCGCCATTCGTTGGGTTTCGGAGGGGGAGCGCAACTCTAAGTTCTTTCAGGGTTGGGTGAGGCAGAAGAGAGTTCAGTCTCGAATCCACTCTATTCGTGATGGTGAGCAGGTCTATACGGAGGATTCTGATCTTCGGGAGTCTGCTTCTTGGTTCTTCTAGCATCTTCTCACGTCAGATATCCCCGAGCTGCTGGATCCCGATCTTGATTGCCGGCAGCAGCTGCCGCCGTCAGTGGATTTGGAGGCTCTGTGTGGGACACCGGATGCTTCTGAGATCAGAGAGGCAGTTTTTGATATCAGTGGGGATAGCACGTCAGGGCCGGATGGTTTCTCGTCTCTTTTCTTTGCTGGCACGCCCATGCCGAGGAGCTTTACGGCTACTTCGATCATCTTGATCCCGAAGAAGTCGGCTCCGGTGACTTGGGTAGACTATCGTCCTATCAGCCTTTGCAATGACACCAACAAGATCATCTCCAAGATCTTGACTTCTCGGCTGGCGCCTCTCATTCCCCTTGTGGTTGCACCGAATTAGAGTGGCTTTGTTCAGGGTCGGTTACTGAGCGACAATGTACTTCTAGCTCAGGAGCTGGTTCATGACATACAGGAGAAGTCGGGGGCACCGAATGTCGCGCTGAAGCTTGACATGGCTAAGGCGTACGATAGAGTCCAGTGGCCTTTTCTTCTCAGAGTTCTCGAGCTGATGGGTTTCCCGCCGAGGTGGTTGGACTTTATTCAGAGATGCGTGCAGCACTGCTGGTTCACCGTGTTGGTGAATGGCGCCCCTGCAGGCTTCTTCCCTTCTTTTAGTGGTCTCAGACAAGGTTACCCTATTTCGCCGTCGTTGTTTGTTCTGGCCGCTGACTATCTTTCCCGATCTCTTGACAGACTGATCTTGTCCCGGCACAGCATGATGTACGACACGAGGCGTCATGGTTTTCCTATCTCGCACTTGTGTAATGCTGATGATATCATCATCTTCACCAAGGCGAGCCGACCCGCTATGAGGAAGCTTATGGATTGCCTTGAAGAGTATGATGCGGTGTCTGGTCAGAAGGTGAATGTGGAGAAGAGCAGCTTCTTTCTCAGCGAGCGTCATGATATGTGGGCCCGTGGTATTCTGCAGGTGGAGGGATTTCAGCGTGGTTCCTTTCCTTTCACGTACTTGGGTGTCCCCATTTATAAGGGGAACCTGAAGTCGTCCATGTTCATGGTGCTCCGGCAGAGGATGAGTGACCGTATTCACAGCTGGTCCCATAGACATCTCACTTTTGGAGGCCGCCTTGCGTTGATCAGGAGTACGTTTTTGACCATCCCCCTCCACATCCTTCAGGTTATGGAGCCTTATGGGGTGGTTCTTCAGGAGCTCGAGCAGATCATGGCTAGGTTCTTCGGGGGCTCCATCGGGGAGCAGAGGAAGATGCACTGGGTCAGTTGGAAGCAAATTTATTTGCCCAAAGAGGAGGGTGGCCTTGGCATACGACGTCTTTCAGATCTGGTGTTGGCTTTTAGCTACAAGCTCTGGTGGCGTTTTCAGGCTCGGGATTCCCTCTGGTCCAGGTATTTGTGGGCGAAGTACTGTCGTGGTGCTTCCCCTTTGCGTGTTCCTTATTCTGTGCATGATAGTAGTATCTGGCGTCGTCTTTTACGTTCTGGTATTGCTGCGCATGCTTTTATTCGGTGGTCTCTCGGAGATGGTCGGGTGGACTTTTGGGATGATGTTTGGTATGGGGATCGTCCCCTGTCCGAGCTTCGCATGACTGAGAGTCGGTCCGCTCATCCCCGAGTGTGTGATTTCTGGCATGACTCTGTGTGGGATATGGATGCTTTATCTGCTTTGCCTGTGTCTTTTGGTTTGCTTGTCTCTGTGATTGATACTTTGGGTGCTACGCCGATTCTTGTGGGGGGTGAGGATGTCATGAGATG
The DNA here is from genome assembly GCA_026898415.1 of Leonotis leonurus. Classification (NCBI taxonomy): domain Eukaryota; kingdom Viridiplantae; phylum Streptophyta; class Magnoliopsida; order Lamiales; family Lamiaceae; genus Leonotis; species Leonotis leonurus. The sequence goes on along the minus strand of JAPKLX010000827.1, from coordinate 15,942 downwards.
GAGTCTTTCCAGACATGGCGAGTTCTCCCTGACTTCTGCTTGGGAGCACGTTCGGCGGCGGCTTCCGACCCGTCCTCTTTTCGGTGAGATCTGGAATTCTTGTCTAGTGCCGAATGTGTGTTTTTCTTTGGAGGTTGTTGTTGGGGAGGATCCCGGTGGATGTTGTGGTTCAGTCTCGCTCTATATCCTTAGCTTCCAGATGCTTGTGTTGTCGGTCTCCTCATGTTGAGTCTCTCATTCATGTGTTTGTGTCTAGTGAGTCGGCGAGGTCTATATGGGCTCATTTTGCCTCATGTTTCCCAGTTGCGCACACTCACACGCACACGAGCACCGACATTGCACGTATTTTAGGTCGCTGGAGACACTTGTTTCCCCGAGCATGGAGCACGCACATCAGTTTTCTGATTCCTTGCCTCATCACTTGGTTTATTTGGACGGAGAGGAACATCTGCAAACATCATGGCTTTCCTTTCCATGTTTCTCACGTTATTTGGCAGGTTACTCACCAGTTGAGGGTTCTGGTCGCTTCAAGAAAGCTGCATTCGGCTGACTGGAGAGGCTGTCGCCCCAGAGTTGATTTCATGCCGGCTGCCGAGCCGGTCAGGAGGGTACTTAGATCACTCATGGTGCTTTGGCATCTACCGGAGGCGCCGTGGGTGAAGCTGGATATAGATGGATCATTTGACGGGAGCACGCAGACGGCGGCGGGTGGAGGCTTGGTTCGTGATCACACAGGTGCCTTGCTTGCCTCGTTCATCACGCCACTGACTGCTAGTTCGAGCTTTGAGGCGGAGCTGTTAGCTTTGCTTCACGGGCTCAGACTTGCTAGGGACTTCTCCAGACACGTTTGGATAGAGATGGATGCTGCTGCTGTTCTCTAGCTTCTCACCTCAGGGCGATTTGGAGCAGCTCACTTGTGTCATACTGTGACGGAGATCAGACTCATTCTTCAGCAACTTGAGTTTCGCTTCTCACATATTCATAGAGAGGGGAACCGAGCTGTGGACTTCTTGGCCCGCAGGGGGACCCAGACCTCGAGCCTGATGATTTATGATCGCTTGACTGCCCCGAGATACCTTGTGGCTTTAGTTCGGATGGAACAGCATGGTTATCCTAACTTCAGATTCAGATTTAGATAGTTCTTCATGCTTTTATTTTCGGTCTTTATTTTTGTTTCTTTTTTGATGTTTGATGCCCGCCTGTTTGGGTTTTGGTTTGATTCTTCCTATTGTTATATGTTGTTCATGATTTGGATGGTGGGTCACTTTTGGGCACGACATCATGTTTTGACACTCCTCTTTGAGTTTTTATATACAGGTTGGGAGTCTGCCTAACTCCCCACCCTCCGGGGTGTTTATTCTAAAAAAAAAAAAAAAAAAAAAACTCTAAACCCTAAATTTTAAACCTTAAACCCCAAAACCTAACATTAAATCCTAAACTAAACCCTAAACCAAAAATTTTAAATTCAAAACTAAACCCTTAAACCTTAACCCTTAATCCTAAACTGAACCCTAAATCTTTCACCCTAAACAAAACTCTAAATCCTAAACCCTATACCGGAACTCTAAACCATAAACTAAACCTTATACCTTAAACTAAACACTTAATCCTAAAACTTAAACACTAAAACTTAAACTAAATATTACACCAAAACTCTAAACACAAAATTATAAATCCTAAACCTTTATTCATAACCCTAAATCCCAAACAAAACGCTAAACCTTAAATTTAAAATTATATACTAAACCCCAAACAAAACCTAATCCCTTAACCCTGAACAATATCATATAACCTAAACTCTAAACCATAAATTTTAAAACCTAAACCCTAAATCCTAAATCCTAAAGTAAACCCTAAATCCTAAATAAAACCCTAAATCCTAAACTAAACTTTAAACCCTAAATTTTAAATCCTTAACTAAACCTTAAAGGATAAACTGTAAACCCTAAACTAAATCCTAAACCTTAAACTTTAAATTAAACCCTAAACTGAACCCTAAAAACTACACACAAACCTTAAACCCTAAATTCAGAATCCAACAGTAACTCTATACCTTAACCATAAACTCTAAAATCTTAAATACTAAACTAAACCCTAAACCCTAAACTAAAACTTAAATCATAACCCTAAACCCTAAACTAAACTCTAAATCCTAAACCCTAAACTTTGAACTAAACCCGAAAATCTATACTAAACCTTAAACCCTATACCGGAACTTTAAACCACAAACTAAATCCTAAACTTTAAACTAAACCCTAAATCCTAAACCCTCAACCTTAAATTCTAAACCTTTAATTAAACTCTAAACCAAAAAAATAAAACCTAAATGTTAAAGCCTAAACACTGAACTAAACCCTTAATCAAAAAACTTAAACTAAACATTAAACCCTAAACCAAAACTCCAAATCCAAAATTCTAAACCCTGAACCCTAAATACTAAACCCTAAACCCCAAATATTAAACCATAAAACCTAAACTTAACACTAAACACATAACCTAAACCCTAAACCTTTAATTCAACCCTAAACCCTAAATTCTAAATCTTAAACCTTAAACTAAACACGAAAACCTAAACTAAACCCTATACCAGAACTCTAAACCACAAACTAAACCTTATATCTTAAACTAAACACTAAATCCTAAAACTTGAACACTAAAACTTAAACTAAGTAGTACACCAAAACTCGGTAATACCCCGTCTTTTTAAGTTCCGAAGTAAATGATATTCGAACGCGAATATTATTTGCATATTGAAAAATTTTAGTTTATTAATGAGAATTTAATCTAGTTAAAGGAATTTTGGTAAAAAAAAATAGTAAATAAAATTTCTTGATTATATATTAAGAAATGTTATTATTAAGAATAGGTATCTACTTTGGTAATAATTAAAGTATAAGTTTAAGTGTTATAATGTTTTGACTTCAATTTAAATCTCATCATAAATAAGAGCTTAAGACGATAACAAGGTCTTTAAGTATTTAATATTAGGAGAGCTTATCGTTTAGTTAATTCGAAAGGGGCTTATGATAAATTTTTATCAAAGCTTTAAGATTTCTACAATAAACATAAGAGAATAAGAGCCAATGAGAACTTAGATAAGATGTTATTTATCAAGTAGTGTTAAAGCAATATCTTTAATTATTTTAGATGAGATTTCATTATCACTATCTTATAATCCTTAAAGCATTAGTAATAAAAGTATAAGATGGGTATAATATAACTGAATACTTATATATATACATATATGAGTATAGATGGCTGTGGAATGAATAAACAAAGAAAGAGATAAAATAAAAATACTACACAACCGAATGAGATGAGAAAATAGGGGAGGGGATAACGTCTCATCAAAACCTTACATACAACTTGGACATTATTGCTACACAATTAATAACAACTAATACATGTGATGTACATAAAGTATAAACCATCTTAAAGTCAAGATGATAAATCTGCAGCCTACCACGTTTTTTTTTTCTACCTTTGAATAAAAAAAAAAAATCTAAACAAAATCTATAAGTACAAACTATCCCAAGTTAAGTAAATTAGGAGCAAAAGTCAGAGTTTCCCCAAGTTGAGTAAAGGTCAAAAAAGGATACTATCAAAAGAATACAAATACTATAAGAAAGATTTGGACGGTTGCAATTAGGAAAGGATGGCAGGGGCTGTACTTCAACATTCTCTCACAAGCAAGACTCTGCAGGGCCTGCCCAAAATGGACCAATAAGGTAAAAAGGAAAGAAAGAAAGCTAGCTATAAGTGTCAGAAGTGTGATGATGATAACATAAAAAAAAAATAGGAAGGAGAACATTGGGAAGAAGGAACAAAGCAGCACAGCTGCTGCAGTAGAAACTGAGCAGCCATGCTGCTGCAGAGAAGGAAATAAGCAATGCAGTGGCAGTGGCAGTGGCAGTGGCAGTAGACTGCAGAGTGTAGAAGAGTCCAGTAGCTCGGTTGAGTATAGAAAAGAGGAGACTTCCATGCCTCTCTTCCATCACCTACAACAATAGAGTAAAGTCTATTAAACTAGCTATTTCAAACTCTTAGGCATTAAGAAAGAGAACACCACTACTACAACATCTATCTATATAAGGAGTAAGGGCTGCCTTTCTTAAACGTTTATCACCCAAAACATTTCACCTATCAGTTTCATAAAAGAGAAGTTACAGTACCAAATATCCAAGGAATCCACAGTTCATTCAAGAAGAAGTATTTAAAGTCTAAGGTAAGGAATTTAAGCTCTAGTTAAATTTTAAATTCAAACCTTTAGAGTTTTAACTTATGAATGATTATGCTTAAACTCTAAATATGCATCCTGCCCTCCAGATAAACTCATCAAAACAGATCTGCATTCTGCCTCTTTTAAAATTATGATTTCAGAATATTTATATAGTAACCGAATAATATTTTGAAGCTTAAAAAGGATTCTAGGTTTCAGAGTAGCAAACATTTAGCTTATGAGGTACAAGTTAGACAGGAAACTGAACTTAAAAAAAATATATATTCATGGGGTGAAAAACAAACTATAAGTATCTATAAAACCTAGACATAGTTTCAGATTTCAGAAAATAAGAATAGTTCATGAAGTTGCAGAGTTCAGTATTTATATATATATGCTTTAAGATATTGAGTAAATGGCCAGAATATAAACTTGAATCTATGTTCATAAGTTTTGAACAACAACCCTAAGCATTTATTTTTCAGAACATAGAAACAGAGTAGGAAATCATGCTTTCTGTCCAGTTAAGCATTTAATTAAAATAAAGCACAAAGTTACAGAGTCAATTGCTTCAGAATAAGAATAAATTATGAAGTCAACAAACACAGAACATAGGCATATACTCCAGTAGTTCTAGAGTTAGAACTTGCACTGAATGAATAATTGGAGCATAAGGCAAATAAAGCAATGGCAACAGAAATTGGCAGGCCACTTAAATGAGGTCAGAACCTTAAAAACATTTATTTAAATGTTACAGCAAGTAACATCATTAACTAAAAATAGGAAAAGGAACCCTTAGCATGCTTATAAGTTCATGGCTGGAAATTAGAATTTAACACGAACATGTCCAAACGAAACCGAAGTTAAAAATCTAAAGTAAGGAAGGAATAAAGCTTAGCTTTTGTAAGATACTCCACTCGGTGGTTATGAAAACACCAACCTCCACCCAATGCCCAAAATAGGAAGTCAGCTAGAAATCCAAACATTTAACAAGAAAAATTTAAAAGAGCTTACCATACAGTAATTCACCGAGTAGAAGCAGAACAGAATCAAACCACTGAACAGTCTGAAAACCAAAGCAACCGAACTGGTACCTTAATACAGAGTGGAAACGAAGACAATAAGGAATCAATTCACACTACAAAAAAAAGCTAAACTGGCGACGGAATTGGCGACGGAATGATGTTCCGTCGTCCTCTGGCGACAGACTGACGACGGAATTTAACAAATAATGTTAACGACGGACTGGCGACCATTTTTTTGGCGCGTAAGGTGGCGCCAATGTTAACGACGGACTGGACGACGGACTGGTCCGTCGTTCGACCAGTCCGTCGCCAGTCCGTCGCCAAGTTTATTTATTTATTTATTTTTAATTTTTATATCGGACGACGGACTGGTCCGTCGCCCAGTCCGTCGTCCCGCCCTATTTATCAGGCAGTAAGCTATTTTCGCGAAACAGAATACACAGCGCCTCCCCTCTTCTTTCTCCGGCGATTTGAAGCGAAATCCGGCGATTCCAAGCTTCCACCGGCCAAAGCAACCCCAGGTATGTGTATTAGTTCGATTTCCCTGCCCCCTCCTCTTAATCTCGACAATTTTATAATTAATTGGCTCCGTTTTTGTGCCCGGAGAAGCACCCCCTTCTCCTCCTCTTCCGTCAACGTCGTCCAGCCGCCGCCGCCCAGCCGCCGCCGCTGTCGCCGCCGGGTAGAACTCCACAGGTATGTTATTTCCTTTTTTTTTTAATTTTGTTAATTATTTGATAATTTTGATTAATTATTTGATAATTATGAAATTAGTGTTAAATGTGGTTAATTGTTAAATTATTGTGAAATTTAGTTAATTGTTTAATTATTGTTAATTGTTTGATAATTAATTGTTTGAGTGTTTAATTTAATTAGTGTTAATTATTTGTTAATTAGTATAGGTGTAATTAAATAGTTTCATTATTTAATTAGTTTAATTAAATTTTGAAGTAGTTTTTAATTTAATTAGTTTAGTTATTTAAATTAGTATTAATTGATTGTTAATTAAATGAATTTACTTAATTAGTTAAATTGTTGAAATAGGTTAATTAATTGTTAAGTTAATTTAATTAGTGAAATTAGTTTAATTGTCTAATTTGTTGTGAGTGTTAATAATTATAATTTGTGAAATTAGTTTAATTAGTGTTTATAATTTTAATTTGTGTAAGTTTAGGTTTAATTAATTGAATGTTTTTATTAATTAATTAGATTAGTGCCAATATGTTTAATTTATGTCATAATTTAATTAATTACATTAGTGATAATTTGTTTAATTTATGTCATAATTTAATTAATTTGGTTTTTTGAATTAATTAGGATTTTGTAAATTACGCGTGCCGCCTCCCGACTCATCACTCAGCCTTTCGGAGCCGCCTTCTGCCGCTCCGGCACCGCCACCTCCGGTGAAAGGTAATTTAATTATGTTTAATTAAATTATGTTTAATTAATTAATAAGAATAATTATGTTTAATTATTTATCTTAATTAAATTTATCTTAATAATTGTTTAGGTGAAATTGTTTAGCATTATTAATTATCTTGATTTAGATTAATAATTAATTGTTGCGTATAATAATTGTGCAATTTAGACTAATTTAGAATATAATTTATTATAATAATTGTTGCATTTAATAATTGAATACTTTGTTTATATTTAATTGATGTCTATTTTCTTAATTAGTTATAATTTTAATTAATTGTTTATGTTGTTAATTTAATTTAGTTTAAATTATATATTGTTTTAAATTATTTAATTTTGGTAATTTAGTATAACGATTTGCGTATATATATGACATTGGGATAGACGTAATTAATTTCTTAAGGATCTTCTCCCCTTGGGATAGATTTTGATTACGTCTTAAGGATCTTCTCCCAACAATTGTAATTGTGTTGTATGGACCTCGTTATATTTTGATATATATGTTGTTATGATTTGATGATATATGACATACAATTCGGGACAGTTTGATGACATTAGTTGGCTTGTTATACCTTCACACAGGGTATTAATTAGATGATTTGGTTATATTTGCTACAATTAGCTAAAATAGTTTTAAAAATCGCATATAAAAATCTTGATTCTACATACAACCCTAATGACCCAAATGTCTCAAATGATCCTAAAGCTTTGCATCAAACTGAATAAGCATCAATATATAATTCATAAAATTCAAATCAATGATGTACAAAACATTAAATATCATCATAAGAATATTCACTCCATCTATTCAAGTCCAAATAATTGGCAAATACTGTCCCAACAATTATTAATTATAAATGCAACATGTTATAAGTTCAATATAAACATTCTACGTATACGCGATATGTCTATCATGAATCTTATTTATCTATTTATTTTCAACATAATAGATGTCTTACTCTCGGCGAGAGGATGTGGGGACCCCTCGTGGTAGGGGTTCACGACGATCTCCTCTATCCATTGGTAGGGGTAGTTCCCCGGGCTCATCCTCTGGATATGAGTCCGGGACCGGCGGTCTCAGCCACCATATTGGTGGCATACACATAGGCGGTCCGTCTTCTGGCTCCGACGGTGATGGTCAGTTGGAGCGTAGACCCACAGGAGACGTTGTTCTTTCTGTGAGTGAGCTGGGGTACGTAAATGCAACCACATCTTCAATTTTGACAATTATTTAATTAGTTATTCAAAAATCTAACCTAAATCAATCTAAAATTACTTATGCAGGGGATTTTACCCGCATGACGACCCGGCAGATTACATTTGGGAACTATTTAACCCGACTGGCTACAGTTGGAAGCTCACGCCTGAGGACGTGAGACAGCGATATTGGGAGGAGTTTAAGGTTCGAAAAAATTTACTAAAACTTTCCAATTCATTCTTAATTATAAAATTATAACTACAATTTCTAACACACATTTTCAATGCTAGAAAAAATTTACTTGGGAGCCGGCACTCGATTCCAGGATTCGGGAGTTATGGTATGATAAGATCCGAGAGAGATATAAGGATTATATCTGCGGGATCAAGAGGAGGAGGAATGATCCGCCACCCAGAGGTGGGAAGCCTGGGTGGTGGACGGATGATGTCTGGATGGGTTGGCTCGCTTACTGGTCCCGGGATGATGTTGTGGCCAAATCCCAGGCAGCGAGGCGCAACCGGTTGTCTGAGCCCCAGGGACCGGGTACTGGTCCTATCAAGCACAGGGGAGGGTCCAAGTCGGTCATGCAACGAGCTGAAGAAAAGGTAATAATATACTTCAAATAATAATTATAATTATGTGGTACAATTTTAATTCATATACACATGTTTCAATGACACAACTCCATTGTGATCTGATGCATAGGGTCGTGAGCGGGGAGTAGCTCCGATTTCATGCATGTTTGACTCCTTTCTGGACGAGCATCGATACGCGGACGGGACATACACCGATCCGAAATCTGAGGCGATAGCGGTAAGTTTTAATTTAAATCTAATATATATATATGTATTAGATTTTCAATATTTATAATATGTATATATACTAACAAATGTTCATTTCTCGTTTACATGCATGCAGACTGAGGTGTTTCGCCGTGCTGACGAGGAGCGGGCCCAGCTACCCGAGGGGGACCACGATGCAGTCGACATCAACGAGCTGTATCTGGAGGTTCTTGGCGGCCCGGACAAGAAGAAGAGGATGTTCGGCACGGGAGGCGCGGCGAAGGCCTTGAGAGCTTCCAGATTCGGGGGATCCTCGTCCGCATCACGCCCATCCAGAGACGAGGTTGAGGAGCTGCGGCGCCGAGTCGAGGAGCAGGATCGCGAGCGCCGTGAGTACCTGGCTGAGCAGCAGAGATTAGCTCAGCAGATGGCGCTCATGCAGTCTCAGCATGCCGAGATGCTGCGCTGGATGCAGTCTCAGCAGGGAGGTGTACCCTTCTTTCCCTCTTATCAGCCTCCCCCGTCTGATCCCCCTCCCCAGTTTCCTCCTGATGATGACTACGATTCGTAGATGCTACTGATACATTTACTTTTATTTTATTTTTTGGTTTGTCGTGGGATGTTACTGATACAATTATTTATTTTATTCATTATATATATGAAATCCGCGTTCATTTTGAATTTCATTTGATTGGTTCAATTTTAAATTATTGTTCAATGTTGGAATATGTTTATATTGTTTGTTATGACACGTTTTAGGTAATGAATAATAAAAAAAACAAAATTAATTATTAAAATAAAAAAAAAAAATACCTGGCGACGGACTGCAGTCCGTCGCCAGGTCAACGGTCAACGGTGTCTGGCGACGGACTGCAGTCCATCGCCACTAACGACGGATTAAATCCGTCGTTAGCTTTCCGGCGCCGTCAACGGTCTCCAGCAGATCCTGACGACGGATTTTAGTCCGTCGTGGCTAAAGATGGATAAATTCCGTCGTTAGTCCGTCGTTAGCTAACGACGGACTGTGTTTTCCGTCGTCCGGGGGGCTAACGACGAGCGAAATACAAACGGAAAAAATCCGTCGCCAGTCCGTCGCTAAGCCCCCGGGACGACGGATTTCGAGTCCTCACGACGGATATTTCCGTCGCCAGAAAGGGTTTTTCTTGTAGTGTCAGGAACTACAGAACTCTCCCAAACCTTTTCCAAATTGAATTTTAGTACAAAACTCTAAGCATGCAGAGAAGGTAGAATTTTTAACTTCAAATTCTGGGGGATTTAGTCCAACTCTAAAAACATATCCTAATCACAGATAACATAAGAACATGCAGATGATTTTGGGAAATTTAGAAGGCAGATGAAATTGGAACTACAAATCTTAGAAGAAACGAGTAAGATTGAGATTATGCCTTAGGAAGGGATGAGCCAGTCGACAGCAATGTTCAGTCGAGCTCTTCGCCGTTCACTTGAGAGAACTGAGAAATCGAGAGGGAGAAGTGTTGAGAAATTTAAATTAGAAGCTAAAACTCTAGAGTGAAATAGAGGAAAGATGAGATTTTTACCTGTGGAGATGAATCTCCGGCGAGGGCCTCGGGCAGGAGCTGCTTCTTGCCGCTGAGCATTCGAATGTGTAAGAACAGAAGCGGTAGGGACCGAGCTATGTCACTGGAAGGAGAACGATCGAGACGGGGGAGGAGTAGATGATGGCGACGACGAGATGGAGAAGGGGCGAAGCGGGCGTCGAAAGAGAGGGAACGATGAGAAGGGAAGAACGGCAGAAGTAGAATGGGAGAGAGACAGTAGCGAGAAGAGAGTTAGGGCAGAGAGCGAGAGAGATTGTGTGAGGGAGGCGTGTGATGTGTCTGGGAAGAATGAAAGAGTGAATTAGGGTTAGGATTAGTTTAGAGGGTTCTAGAAACGGGCCGGGTTTGAGCCGGGTAACGGGCCGGGTGAGACTAAAGTTTGGGTTGGGAATTTATGTTGTTATGGGCCTAATGAAACAGAGTTTATGGGCCTAAATAAATATTTCCCTGGGCCGAGAATTAAATTCGCAATGGGCTAAGTTATGGGCCCAGTCTAATAAATCCATTGGGCTTAAGGGAATTAAATCATTTGGGCCGAAATTTATAAATCATATGGGCCGAAATTTTTATTGAGATGGGTTGGAAATTATTGGAGTGGGCTAGAATTAATTAAAGTTATAACATGCTAATGGATTAAATTTTATTTTAATAGGCTAAGATCTACTTAATCATTTGATTAATTAATTAATCGAATGAAATAAGGCTTAATTAAATTAAGCTTGTCTTTTAATTAAGATTGAGTTCAATAAATTAGTAAATATTAATAATGGAAGAAGGGATAGTATATACATTTAAGTGTTAATATTTAGAGCTTGTAATTTGGACAAATTTAAGGCCTAAGTATTAAATCAAGAAGATCCAATTTATTTAATTGGGTTTTAAGTTAAGGGAATTTATGTCTCTCATTATATTAAGGATATTATTTAAGAAATTAATATTCTAAGGTTATCTTAAAGGATTAGAACTTAAATGAATAATTAATTATCGAGAATTAATTATTTCATTAAGTGTTAATATACTTATTGCCCTTAAAGGCAAATACCGGAATAATTGAATCGAGAATTCAACACCTTATAGATAATATTGATCTGAAGTATCAATATCTCGATTAACAAGTCGAAATAAGAACCAAGAATGATATATTCTTACGATTAAAGTTTCAAATGCACGAAGGGCATTTTAATTTATACGAGTTTTTCTAAAGGTTCGTACGAGAGACCTGTTTCGCGTTTCGAGACCAAAGCAAGTGCAATCCAAAGTTATCCATGTAGGCTTTTCTAACTCTATAAAATTATGTGTGCCATATGCTATTTATGTTGATTTCGAAATGATTTCAAATTGAGGAAATGTTTCAAAGTATTGTCTTGCCGAAAATGATTTATATTTTGTATCAATGCCTATCTGGAAGGAGTTAAAGGATCTAAATAAATAAAATCGAATTCGGGTTCCAGTGGGTAAGCATCCCCGCTCGAACTACCGTACACAAGTAATTAACCGTGAGCCCTCGAAGTTGTTGGCCGGTTAAGGGACCGTGAGTCGTCGAAGTGGTCGACCGGTTCGGTGTCCGTAGAAGGTGGCCACCTTCTCGGTACCATAAGTTAAAGGGCAGATATGGCTTGAATACTAAAGAAATGACTGTGCGGTCAAATAAAGGTTTCACAAAAAGGATTTAGTGAACGTAGGTGCTTTTAAAAGACAAAATCCCTACGTGTCACTCTTACGGCATTGACAATTATATATGTATGTGTGCGATTTTGGCATGTGTCTACTGAGTACAATTTGTACTCAGCCCTGCATGTATTTATAAATGTGCAGGTTGAGAAGTGATGATGGGAGATGCTATGAAGGGCTTGTCGGTCTTAAATTAAATCTTGGGTGTCTACGTGTCTTCATACACGTAGACTTCAGTCGATCCCTATTCCGCTGCAAGAGGTTCCATTGGTTTTGTTTGACGAATGTGTCAATTCAGAGTTAAACTCTTGTTATGAACTAAGACTCAGTTATAAAATATCCTTTCGTTCGGTTAAGTCCACAGTTTTCCTTTTATCCTTTATTTAATTAATTGTTTTATAGTCGCGTATCTGGACTTCGCCACAAGGGCGGAGAATGGGGCGTGACAAACTCTAAACCCCAAATTATAAATCCTAAACCTCTAATCATAACCCTAAACCTTAAATATAAAATTATATACTAAACCGTAAACCTTAAACGCCAAACAAAACCTAAACCCTTAACCCTAAACTATATCATATACCTTAAACTCTAAACCATAAATTTTAAAACCTAAACCCTAAATCGTAAACTAAACTGAAAACCATAAATTTTAAATCTTTAACTAATCCCAAAACCCTAAACTAGACCTTAAATCATAACCCTAAACCCTAAACCTTTAATTAAACTCTAATTCATAAACTAAACCCTAAACTATAACCCTAAAGGATAAACTCTAAACCCTAAACTAAATCCTAAACCCTAAAATTCAAACTAAACACTAAACTGAACCCTAAATCATAAACTAAACCTTAAACCCTAAACCCCAAATCCAACAGTAAACCCTATACCTTAACCATAAACTCTAAAATCTTAAATTCTAAACTAAACCCTAAACCCTAAACTAAAACTTAAATCATAACTCTAAACCCTAAACCATAAACTAAACTCTAAATCCTAAACCTTAAACTTTGAACTAAACCAGAAAATCTATACTAAACCTTAAAACCAATACCGGAACTTTAAACCACAAACAAATCCCTAAACCTTAAACTAAACCCTAAATCTTAAACCCTAAATCCCAAATCCTAAACATAAATCCTAAGTTAAACCCTAAACCATAAATTTAAAATTCTATACTAAACCGTAAACTCTTAACCCTTAATCATAAACTAAACCCTAAATTTTTAACTCCAAACTAATCCCAAAATCCTAAACTAAAACTTAAATCATAACCTTAAACCTTTAATTAAACTCTAAACAAAAAATTAAAACCAAAATGTTAAAGCCTAAACACAGAACTAAACCCTTAATCCAAAAACTTAAACTAAACATTAAATCCCAAACCAAAACTCTAAATCCAAAATTCTAAACCCTGAACCCTAAATACTTAACCCTAAACCCCAAATATTAAACCATAAAACCTAAACTTAACACTAAACAAATTACCCTAAACCTTAAACCCAAAATTCTAAACTGTTGGGAACCCTAAAGTATTTTGGTTTTGATGATGACCTCTCGAAACACACTTAGTCCTCTTGTTAGAGTTAAACAGTTCTACATGTAAACAGATAACTACGTATAAAGTGAATTGTGATAAAGAACAGATTAGGAGATGACTTAACATGTAAAGGATCTATTCCTATAGAAGTCATTTCAATAATAGTCTAGGTTGAAGACCAAGACATTTCACAGAAGAGAAGAAATCGATCTGCTGTACCAGACAGCGACCACATCACCGACTAGATTGATGTTCACAGCGAAGCACCAGATCGATAGAGTCATCAAACCACCAGATGACATCAACCTACACATCATATCCTCTTGCCACGTCAATATTGAAGTCCATCCAATAGGGTTTCGGAAGAGAATCCATGATTGACACAAGGAAGGAAAGTAACCGCTAGCAATCTGCTTTCCATACTTAGAGGATTGAGTCAATGTTTCTACAAGGCAAGAACAGATATGATGGATATCATTGATTGGCAATCTACAATCAATCTCACGCCAATCAACAACGGCTAGAATTTCAAATTCAAAGCCTATATATTTGAAGTTCAAGGTCTGGAGATGATGACGTGTGCGCTATATCGAAAAAGTTACTCTCAAGCAACCAATCTCAACATCAGACTAAGAGCTTCAAACTACTTGTGATTCTACATCACACCAACCCAACCTCGATTCAAGTCGATCTTATCGAGAGAAAGAAGATCACCCTGCTAGCTAGTAGTTTTCTAGTGGTAACGTAGAGGTAATCTGTTGTAAAGGGACACGACCCTTACTTCGTGCATAAGTATCCTTCTAGCTTTTATTGATACTTGTGACTCATTCTCCACGAGTATAAAGAAGAAGAGTATCCTAGTAGTGGATAATTTTGTCTAGTTTTGATCAGATCGTGGACGTAGGGATTTCCCGAACCACGTTAAACAACTGTGTCATTTATCTTTCTGCATATTTACCTTCAGCTATTTATTATTCTAACTCTCTGCACTTCCATATAGATTGCATCTCAATCAATCTGGTTAATCTTTAAGGTTTTCAATATAAGAGCATCAACTAAATCCACCATATTTCCGCACACACTATACTTAGAAAATAATAAGATCACTCTCATTATTATCTGAGCATTTACACTAGAGAGCAATCTGTCTGGACTGATCTGGTATCGATCTGTTGATCAATCTGGTCAGTCATCTACCGAGCAATTTCTTGTTTAAGAATAGCTTGAACTCTCTAATAAATAACCGAGTAAACTGAAAAGTTTGTATTTGGTGTATTCCCCCCCCCCCATACACCAAACCTTGCTCTTTCGGGACCAACAAGTGGTATCAGAGCAGTGGTTCAAACGACCATTGTTTCTGTTTCACAGGGATAATACCTGCGTGGTCAACTTGAATAGATCTAGGAAAACCTATCTTTCATTCACGTGCATACTATCTGCCATGGAATCATCTGTTGTTAGGGCTTGTGAAGAATTCTCCATCCAAGGATATAGAGAATGGAGCTTCAGAATCAAAACAGCACTCAAAGCCCATCACTATCTGATGTGGAAAGTAATAGAAGAAGGTCCATTAGAGATCACTGAAGAAAAGACCGTAACTAC
Source organism: Leonotis leonurus (assembly GCA_026898415.1). Lineage (NCBI taxonomy): Eukaryota > Viridiplantae > Streptophyta > Magnoliopsida > Lamiales > Lamiaceae > Leonotis > Leonotis leonurus. The sequence continues at coordinate 906 of JAPKLX010000827.1, read as the reverse complement.
TACAACTGGAGTATTTAAACAGATAGTTCCTAAAGATCCAAGAAAATACACTTCGGAGGAACGTCGTGAAGCCAATCTGGATGACTTTGCTAAAGGGATCATATCTAGCACAGTCAAAGGCGTACATCTGGCCAAAATCCAAGATCTGGATACTGCCAAAGAGATGTGGGAAGCCTTAAGAGACTTGTGTCTAGGATCAGAAGTCATGATTGAGAACAAGCTGTCACTTGCCTGCAATAAATACGATGAATTCAAAATGAAACCAGGCGAGACCATTGAGCAAATGAAAATGAGATTCACTGGAATCCTTCTTGAGATATCAGTGTTCAATAAGAACAAATATACTCAAAGAGAGAAACACATGAAAGTACTCAGAGCACTTCCACCTAGCTGGGAAATATATGCTGCAATGCAACCACTTCGTGCAGACTTCAATGAACTCTCTACAGAAGCTTTATTTGATCATCTTGAAGGCCATGAATGTGATATAAAAAGAATTCGTGGACTAGATCATCTGTCCAAAAAGGCAGAAAACGGTTCAAAGAAAGAAAAAGAAGTTGCCTTCAAAGCGAAGAGCAAACCAGATGAACCTTTTGAACCTTCTACACCAGATGAAGAGGAAGAATATGTATGAATAAGAGGACATAGATGAAGATATGGCTTAGGGTTTGAAATTAAATTAAGTTAATACTTGATATGCTATGCTTAAATTAAGTTGATATCCAAGTAATTGAGTATGTTTAAACATAAGATTAGAAAGAAATTTGATGAAAAATCCATGTATGAAATCTTCATAATTTTCGAAATTTATAAAAATAAATAGCTTGGAGATTTTGATTTTATTGTTCAAATTGATATGATATTTGGGCTTATGGGTATGATTAATGACTAGATTAATTTATTTAG
>JAPKLX010001070.1:11613-28129 GCA_026898415.1 Leonotis leonurus | reverse complement strand
GAAAAACCATCATCAAAACTTGGAATATTTTATGGGGTTCCCAACACATACTCACACCCTATTTAATGTTGTACTTGCAGGTTAAGAGTCGATGATGGAGTCAGATGGGAATGTGCTCCATACTCTCCCAGTTTGAATATGTTGGATTACATTAACTTATGTTCTTATGATATTTGTGTGTGATAATACGATATGTTTTGTTGAAACACACTTAAGTGAAATTTTAAACTGATGTTGATATTTTGATGGGTATGTATATATATATAATTGTTGATTAGGGTTGTATCCCAATTTTGGTATCGTTGTCTGCTGCTATTTGTTGATATTTCAGGTTGGCATATACGTATTTATAGGGGATATGTCGTCCGTTTGTAAAATTTTATTATACACTCCGCTACTTATCTTAAAACACAATTCATAATATGATTTATAATATTTGTTGGTCCCGAAAGATCAAGCTTTGGTGTATGGGGGGGGGGGGATACACCAAATACAAACTTTTCAGTTTACTTGATAAATTAATAGAGAGTTCAAGCTATTCTTATTTAAGAAAATTGCTCAGGAGATGACTGACCAGATCAATACTCAGATCGATACCAGATTAGTCCAAACAGATTGCTCTCTAGTGAAAACACTTAGTCAATAATAAGAGTGATCTTATTATCTTCTGGGTGTTGTGTGTGCGGAAATATGGTGGATTTAATGAGTGCTCTTATAAGAAAACCTTTAAAGACAGTCAGATCGTTAAGAAGACAGATTGATATGCAGTTTGTATGATAGTGCAGAATGTTAGAGTAATAAACAACTGAAAAAATAAAGATGCAAGAGAGTAAATGACACAGTTGTTTAACGTGGTTCGGGAATTCCCTACGTCCACGATTTGGTCAAAGCTAGAGCAGATTATCCAATACTAGGATACTCTGCTTCTTTATACTCGTGGAGAACGAGTCACAAGTATCAATCAAAGCTAGACAGATACCTATGCACGAAGTGACGGTCGTGTCCCTTTACAACAGATTACCTCTACGTTACCACTAGAAACCTACTAGCTAGTAAGGTGATCTGCTTCCTCTCGACAAGATAGACTTCAATCGAGGTTGGGTTGGTGTGATGAAGAATTACAGGTCTTTTGAAGTTCTTAGTCTGGATCAAAGAAAACTTGAGAGTATGTTCGTGGTATAGCTCGCGTGTATTACTTGTATCCCCTATTTTCCAGATTTTGAACTTCAAATTTATATAGGCATTGAATTGAAAATTCTAGCCGTTGTTGATTGGCGTGAGACAGATGGTAAATTGCCAATCAATGATGTCCATCATATCTCTTCTTGCTAACGATCTCTTTCCTTCTTTATGTTCTATCGAAGATTCTCTTTCCAATCCCTGTTGGATAGGCTTCAGTCTTGACGTGGCAAGAGCATATGATGTGTAGGATGATGTCAGCTGGTGGATTGATGATTCAATCGATCTGGTGCCTCGCTGTAGATATCAATCTGGTCATCGATCTGGCCACTGTCTGTTACAGCAGATCGATTCCTTTTGGAGTAAAATATTGACCTTCATCCTATACTAAGTTGAGATTGACTTCTATAGGAATATTTCCTTTACATATCAAGTCATCTCCTAATTTGTTCTATAACGGGATTCACTTTATATTTACTGATCTGTTTTACACGTAGAACAGTTTAAACTCTAAAACAGCTAAGTGTGTTTCGAAAGCCCATCATCAAAACTAGATATATTAGGGTTCCCAACAATTTCCCCCTTTTTGATGATGTCGAAACCACACTTTACAATAATGTCCTAGCAACTCTTAAGAGTGATCTGGTTTGATGACCAGATGGATGATTTATTCGTTATTTAGGTTATAACGATTTAAGACATTTTATATGTGTTCTGGACAATAGGGTGTTGTCTTCAGAAACTTCAAAGAAACTTCATATATTTATATAAGAGTCAAGACAAATTAAAATGTATAAAGGCAAAAACAGAAGATACAGATCATAGTAATATGAAGAGATGTAGCTATCTGCTCTTCCTCTTCTCATTTGCCTTGTGAAGATGATCTGTTTCTGTGTAGTGAGCTGGTTGTCCCTTTGTTTGATGATACTGCCTATTCTTCGCATCTTTTATTATCATCTTTTGAGGATAACCTTTCTTGTTTTTCAAGTCTTTTACTTGATCTGGAATTTGCTTCCTTTCTGGTACAAATCTTGTGGTTCTTGAGGACTTTTCTGAGTGACCTGGATATCCTAATCCAGATGTGCCCTTTTGCTGCATATTGATTAGCAGTTTAGCACGTTCGTCACTTTTGTAGATCATTTCTTTGTCTTTCTTGATCTTCTCCTAAGCAATGTTGTTTCTTATAACTAGATCTTTCACTTTTGAATTAAGTGAGTGGATCTCACTGTCTTTTCTCTTGATCCGTTCTTCCAGATCGTTAATTATAGCAACAAATTGTGTATTTGCTGTGCTCAAAATCTACTCAGATTTCTTTAGTCTATCATTCTCATCAACAACTTCTTTAAACAGTGTCTTGATGCTCGAATAGCTTTTGAACATTTCATTGACCTCATCCCATGAGTATTCAGCTTCATTTTCTATTTCCTGTTCCAGATCAATATCATTTGAAGAGGTAGAGTTGCAAGAATTTACCTCAACTTCATCCAGACCGTTGTCTAGTCCCACATAGCATTCATCCCAACTTTCTTCGTCATTAGCAACGAAAGCTTCATCATTTTCTGATGAGCTATCTGAGAAATGACTCGAGCTGCTTGAGTTCTGTTCAGCTATCATGGCCTTGCGCTCATATTTGAGCTTTCGATCTCTTTTAGCTCTCAACTCTTCTCTTTGGCTTCTGGACAGATCAGGACAATCTGTTTTGAAGTGACCTGTTCTGCCACATCCAAAGCAAATGTAATCTGTAGAGCTAGAGGTCTTGGTTGTTTTTGCAGTCTGCTGCTTTGATTCATTCTTGTCATCAGATCGATCATTGTCATGCTTCTTATGGAAGTTTTTCTTGTTATCATTGTAGAAGCGTCTGTATTTCTTTGATCTGATCTCCATCTTGTCCATTCTTTTGCCGATCATTGCAAACTCTTTTAAATGTTTGTCGTAGCCTTTCTCTTTATCTGGTGAACAAGGTTCAGATGGATCATCTATTTTGTTCTTCGCTTTGAAGGCAACTTCTTTGTCCTTCTTAGAGCTGCTTTCTGTCTTTTTGGACAAATGATCTGGTCCTCGAATTCTTTGAATGTCACATTCATAATCTTCAAGGTGATCAAATAATGCTTCTATGGACAGATCATTGAAATCTTCACGGAGAGGTTGCATTGCAACATAGATCTCCCAGCTTGGTGGAAGAGCTCTAAGTACTTTCATGTTCTTCTCCCTTTGAGTATACTTGTTCTTATTGAACGCAGATATCTCAAGGAGAATACTAGTGAATCTCAACTTCATTTGTTCTATTGTCTCGCCTGGTTTCATCTTGAATTCATCATATTTGTTGCAGGCAAGAGACAGTTTGTTTTCAATCATTACTTCGGATCCTAGACACAAGTCTCTTAGGGCTTCCCACATCTCTTTGGCAGTATCCAGATCTTGGATTTTCGCCAGATGTACCCCTTTGATTGTGCTAGAGATTATTCCTTTTGCGAAGTCATCCAGATTGGCTTCACGTCGTTCTTCTGCAGTATACTTTCTTAGATCCTTGGGAACTATCTGTGTAGTTACACCAGCTGCATTGGTTACTGTCACTTCTTCAGTGATCTATAGTGGACCTTCTTCAATGACTTTCCACATCAAATAATGATGGGCTTTGAGTGCCATCTTGATCCTGAAAACTCCATTCTCTATATCCTTGGATAGAGAAATCTTCGCAGGCTCTGACAACAGAAGATTCCATGGCAGATAGTATGCACGTGAATGAAATTAGGTTTTCCTAGATCTATTCAAGTTGACCACGCAGGTTTTATCCCTGTGAAACAAAGACAATGGTCATTTGAACCACTGCTCTAATACCACTTGTTGGTCCCGAAAGGGCAAGCTTTGGTGTATGGGGGGGGGGATACACCAAATACAAACTTTTCAGTTTACTTGATAAATTAATAGAGAGTTCAAGCTATTCTTATTTAAGAAAATTGCTCAGGAGATGGCTGACCAGATCAATACTCAGATCGATACCAGATTAGTCCAAACTGATTGCTCTCTAGTGAAAACACTTAGTCAATAATAAGAGTGATCTTATTATCTTCTGGATGTTGTGTGTGCGGAAATATGGTGGATTTAATGAGTGCTCTTATAAGAAAACCTTTAAAGACAGTAAGATCGTTAAGCAGACAGATTGATATGCAGTTTGTATGATAGTGCAGAATGTTAGAGTAATAAACAACTGAAAAAATAAAGATGCAAGAGAGTAAATGACACAGTTGTTTAACGTGGTTCGGGAATTCCCTACGTCCACGATCTGGTCAAAGCTAGACAGATACCTATGCACGAAGTGAGGGTCGTGTCCCTTTACAACAGATTACCTCTACGTTAACACTAGAAACCTACTAGCTAGTAAGGTGATCTGCTTCCTCTCGACAAGATAGACTTCAATCGAGGTTGGGTTGGTGTGATGAAGAATCACAGGTCTTTTGAAGTTCTTAGTTTGGATCAAAGAAAACTTGAGAGTATGTTCGTGCTATAGCTCGCGTGTATTACTTGTATCCCCTATTTTCCAGATTTTGAACTTCAAATTTATATAGGCATTGAATTGAAAATTCTAGCCGTTGTTGATTGGCGTGAGATAGATGGTAAATTGCCAATCAATGATGTCCATCATATCTCTTCTTGCCATGTAGATAATGCTGATTCAATCTTCAAGATATGGAAGGCAGATTGCTAACGATCTCTTTCCTTCTTTATGTTCTATCGAAGATTCTCATTCCAATCCCTGTTGGATAGGATTCAGTCTTTACGTGGCAAGAGCATATGATGTGTAGGATGATGTCAGCTGGTGGATTGATGATTCAATCGATCTGGTGCCTCGCTGTAGATATCAATATGGTCATCGATCTGGCCACTGTCTGTTACAGCAGATCGATTCCTTTTGGAGTGAAATCTTGACCTTCATCCTATACTAAGTTAAGATTGACTTCTATAGGAATATTTCCTTTACATATCAAGTCATCTCCTAATTTGTTCTATAACGGGATTCACTTTATATTTAGTGATCTGTTTTACATGTAGAACAGTTTAAACTCTAAAACAGCTAAGTGTGTTTCGAAAGACCATCATCAAAACTAGATATATTAGGGTTCCCAACAATATTAAATGATTAAAGAAAAGTAAAGTTTTTCGTAATGTCCTTGTTTATAGAATGGGGGCGTTACAGTTTTGTATCAGAGCTAGGTTTACCTTCCTGTAGACCTGCTTCTTTGTGAAAAAGAGTGTTACTATATATATTTTAAACTCGTAATTAGAAGTGGGAGAATTTGTGGGTCATGACCGCTGCTCTACGTCGACTCCAAGGTATTAAATATATTTTTTTTAAAATAAATAAAATGTTTTGTTATTATGTTTAAAAGTTAAGGTTTGAGTATGAAATTAATGATTGTGTCAGAAAAAAAAATGTTTGAAAGTTTTCGTATCTTGATGCATTATGAAAAAAGATTAAAGTTTGTCCATAAAGGGACAAAGTATGAGGTATTATTATGCTTGATACAATTGATGTTGTGTTTAATTTCTATGACACATTTTATACGAAGTTCAATGATGAAAATTTTAGCCTTCAAACAAATTATTTGATTTATAAATTTTATGCTATGAGAAAGAAGTCCTCGAAATATAACCTATAGGTTTGGATGCAATGACTTGGATTTTTATTGAGTGATAGGATAATGCCTCCACGTCGTGTTCCTGGGCAAGAAAACGGGCCAAATGCCCCAAGTGTGAATGATAATGGTGTGGACTTTACCCAATTTCTACAAACACTACAAGGGTCTATGCAACATCAAGCAACCCGAGTTGAAGGCGTAAACACACAGTCGAGAACATTTGAAGTTATTGAGCAATTCAGAAAGATGGATCCGCCAAAGCTTAAAGGATATGAAGGGCCTGAGGATACTGAGGAGTGGATCCGAGTTCTCGAACGGATTTTTGAGTTAATGGGATGTACTGAAGAGCAGAAGGTCTCATGTGCGATATATCAGTTAGTTGAGGAAGTGAGCTACTGGTGGGAGTCACATGCTCGAATAATGACAGTTGAACAACGTCAAACTCTGGTTTGGAGGGATTTTAAAGATCTGATTATGGATCGTTATTTTCCCCAATCCTACAGAATGCAAAAGGAGACTGAATTCCTCAATCTCAAGCAAGGCAACATGACGGTGGTCGACTATGAGAGGAAATTCAATAAATTGTCCCGATATGCACCATATCTGGTTGATACAGATGAGAAGAAAGCACGTCGAATCGAGCAAGGGTTACGACCAGAAATTCGTGGGATATTGGCTGGACTAAGGTTGCAAACTTATAGAGAGGTGATTGATCGAGCTCAAGCTATTTCTAATGGCTTGCAACTAGAAATTAAAGATCAGAAATGTGACTCGTTAGGGAAGAGGAAATGGGAAGACATTGGAAAGAGCAAGAATGATCAATCCAACAAGAGATGGAAACAAACTTCACGTTCTTCAATGGGTTTTACAACCATTGGATCAAGCACAGACAAGCCTCAATGTCCAAAGTGCAAGAAATATCATAAAGGCGAATGTTGGTGAGGGAAGAACGTATGCTACTCCTGCGGTGAACCGGGATATATATCATTTAATTGCCCAAGGTACAAAAAGGAGTTTGGGAAGATTCAAGAACCTGAAAAGAAGGTGAAGACCCGAGTTTTCGCCATGACACAAGGAGCAAATAATTCCAAGGATGGAGCAGACACTATGTCAGGTATACTTCAAGTGTCTAATATTCCAGCTTTAGTTTTATTTGATTCCGGGGCTAGTCACTCTTTCATCTCTACAAAATTTTGTTCGAAGCTTGGAATATCTTGCTATATTGATTGTGATGTATTAGAAGTTAGCATTCCTTGGGGAAAAATGATTACAGTTACTAGGAGAGTAAAGGATGTAGTGATAGACATTGATGGGAAGAACATAGAAGTCGATCCTCATGTTATAGAAATGCGGGATTTTGATATAATTTTGGGAATGGATTGGATGAGCAAGATTAATGCAACACTCAGATGTCGTGAACGAGAAGTGGAGATTCAACGTCCGGGAGAGCCAAAAATTTTCTTTTATGGTGCAAGAACAAAAGCTCCATCAAAGATTATAAGTGCGATGAAGGCAGTGAGGATGCTAAGGAAAAGGGATCACCAAGGGTACTTAGTTACCATAACTAAAAACCAATCTAGCGGAAGCAAGGTGTTTGAAGTGCCGGTGGTAAGAGAATATGAAGATGTGTTTCCCGAGGAGTTACCTGGAATTCCACCAGACCGTCAAGTTGAATTTGCAATAAACTTGATACCTGGAGCTGCACCAGTTTCAAAAGCACAATATCGAATGACACCGAGAGAATTGCAAGAACTTAAGGTTCAGTTGGAAGAATTTCTCGATAATGGATTTATTCAACCCAGTGTTTCTCCTTGGGGTGCTATGGTATTATTCGTGAAGAAGAAGGCCGGAACGTTGAGAATGTGCGTTGACTATCGAGAACTGAATAAATTGACGATCAAGAATAAGTACCCGCTGCCTAGAATTGAAGACTTATTCGACCAGTTGAAAGGTGCGAGCATGTTCTCGAAGATTGACTTAAGATCAGGCTATCATCAAGTTAAAATTAAGGAGAGCGATATTCTTAAGACAACTTTTCGAACGAGATATGGTCATTTTGAGTTCACTGTCGTACCTTTTGGACTCTCAAATGCACCAGGTGTCTTCATGGATTTGATGAACCGTGTCTTTCATAAGTACCTTGATCAATTTGTTATTATTTTTATTGACGACATCTTAGTGTACTCGAAGAATAAAGAGCAACATGCCGAGCATCTCAGAATCGTATTGGAGACCTTAAGAAAGGAAAAATTATATGCGAAGTTTCAAAAATATGAATTTTGGCTAGAACGAGTTGCTTACCTTGGCCACGTTGTTACGTCCAAAGGAATAGAAGTGGATCCGTCGAAGGTTGAAGCAATAAGTAGCTGGAAGACGCCAACAAATGTGAATGAGGTTAGAAGTTTTCTTGAAATGGCAGGATATTACCGAAGATTTATAGAAGATTTTTCCAAGATTGCTGGTCCGTTAACGAAATTGACACGTAAAAATGAAAAATTTCAGTGGAGTGAGCAGTGTGAGAATAGTTTCCATGAATTAAAGCAACGTCTTGTATCAGCCACTGTTCTAACCGTACCTGATGGTACCGACGGATTTGTTATCTATAGTGATGCTACAAAGCAAGGGCTCGGATGTGTGCTGATGCAGCATGGGAAGGTAATAGCATACGCTTCAAGGCAATTGAAGCCACACGAACAAAATTATCCAATGCACGATCTGGAGCTTGCAGCAGTGGTGCATGCATTGAAGATTTGGCGACACTATCTTTATGGGAGTAAGTGTGAAATTTACACTGACCACAAAAGTTTAAAGTATTTCTTCACGCAGAAAGAGTTAAATCTTCGCCAAAGAAGATGGTTGGAATTAGTTAAGGACTATGATTGCACAATTCACTATCATCTCGGAAAGGCGAATATTGTTGTTGATGCACTAAGCCGAAAAAGTTACATGACGGCGTTGCCCACCAAGCAAGAGGAGTTAATTAAAGAATTTGAGAAGTTGAATTTGGAAGTGGTGACACCACCAAGTACTACATCAGGAGTAATCGCTGCACTCGTAGTTCGTCCGATTATTCGAGATCGAATTCGGGAAACTCAGAAGGATGATCTGTTTCTGTGCAAAATGAAAGCACGAACATTAGAAAGGACAATTCAAGGATTTGCAGTTACAGCCGACGGCACACTTGTTTTTAACGGAAGGTTATGTGTGCCGAAAAATGAAGATTTGAGTCGAGAAATACTTGAAGAAGCACATAACACTCCGTACTCCGTGCATCCTGGGGGAACTAAAATGTACAAAGATCTGAAATCAATCTATTGGTGGCGAAACATGAAGAAATCCATTGCAGAATTTGTAGAAAGATGCATCATATGCCAACAAGTTAAAGCTGAGCACCAACGTCCATCTGGATTGTTAAACCCTCTCGAGATTCCTGAGTGGAAATGGGAGCACATTGCTATGGATTTTTTGGTTGGACTACCTCGTACAGTTAAAGGAAATCATGCTATTTGGGTTATTATTGATAGATTGACGAAATGAGCTCACTTCCTTCCCATGAAGATGACTTTTAACATGGATCAGTTGGCTCAACTGTAAATTAAAGAAATTGTAAGACTACATGGGGTTCCGATGTCAATTGTGTCAGATCGAGATACTAGATTCACTTCCAACTTCTGGAGAAGTCTTCAGTCAGCTTTAGGCACCAAATTAAGTTTTAGCACGGCTTATCATCCTCAATCAGATGGACAATCAGAGCGGACTATCCAAGTATTAGAGGATATGCTCCGTGCTTGTGTGTTGGACATTGGCGGAAGTTGGGAAAAGTACCTACCATTAGTAGAGTTCGCCAACTACAATAGTTATCAAGCTATTATTGGTATGGCCCTGTTTGAAGCACTTTATGGGAGGAGGTGTAGATCACCAATTCATTGGGATGAAGTTGGAGAGAGACGAATTTTGGGTCCTAAAATAATTGAAGAAACTGTCGGAGTTATTTCAAAAATCAGAGAGAGGATCAAGATAGCTCAGGATCGTCAGAAATCGTATGCTGATCAAAGGCGAAAGGATGTGCATTATGAGATTGGTGATAAGGTGTTTTTAAAAATAGCGCCAATGAAAGGAGTAATCAGATTTGGCAAGAAAGGGAAGTTGCAACCTCGTTATGTGGGACCGTTTGAAATACTGGAGAAAGTAGGAAACGTAACCTATCGCCTGGCTCTACCCCCAGATTTAGCTAGAGTTCACGATGTGTTCCATATATCAATGCTTAGAAAGTACATTTCTGACCCGAGCCATGTCATTTCTCGTGAGAACTTGCAGATTTCTCCCAACCTAACTTAAGAGGAGACCCCGATTGCTATTCTAGACTGAAAAGTTCATATCTTAAGAAATCGAGAGATACCTTTAGTAAAAATACAATGGAGCAGACATGCACCAGAGGAAGCCACATGGGAAAGGGAAGACGAACTTTTAGCTCGATATCCCAACATTAGAAACTTACCGGGTTAATTTCGAGGACGAAATTTTTTTTAAGGGTGGTAGGATGTAATATCCCACATTAATTTTTAGTTTCATTTATATTATTTTGGCGAGTTTTATTAAAAAAATTTTAAAATATAGTTTGAAATTGTTTGAAAAATAAATTGATTTATTATATGTTTGAACTAATAGATTTGATTTCGAATGTTTACAGGTTGTCCGACTTAGAGCGGGGATGTGCCCTAGCAAAGTATACATTATTTTTATAAAATATTTGAAGATATTTAATATAAATATCTATGATTTTATTAAAAAAAAATATCTAAGATAAATATATATGATTTTTATTAAAAAATATCTAAGATTTTTCTTAGTTGATAAGGATGTAATATAATATATATATATATATATAGATATGTGTGTGTGTGTGTAGAAACATCTCAAACTTTCTTTTCTATCCCTACACCACCGATTACTCATCTTCCCTCACTCTCTTTCATTTTTCTTCTTCTCTTCAAGAACTTGGAGGTAAACTTCTTGAATTATGTTCTTATTTGGTAATTAAGGGTGTTTTAATTGTGTGTTTAAATGAGTATATATGTATATGATATGGAATACATGGTTATGGTGAGTTGGGTTATGGTTTGTGTATGGAGGAAGGGCCGCCGGTGGAGGAGAGGCGGAGGCGGCAGCGGGGCTGCTGCCATGGTTCATCGTTGATACGTCGGCGAAATCGAAAATTAGAATGATATGTGTGAATTCCCTATTTTCAGCAGAAACAGGGCAGCATATTGTGAGCTGATTTCTATCCATTTTATTTATCCAAAACCTATCGTATTAGATAACATTTTAAAGGTCTTTTCATCTTCTTTCCAACGAGATCTTCAGAATTTAATTCCGACATAGAACGAAGGAGTTATAAGCCTCTGAAGTTAGAGTGTCGATGTGTGCATTCTCTATTTCATCTGTGTCTGGCAGCAGGTTGCGGGCTCATTTTAGTCCATTTTTTTATACTAAAACCTAACATATCAAATACCATTTTAAAGATATTTTTGTCTTCTTTCTAACGGCACCTTCGGATTGTAAATCGGAGTTCGGACGAGGGAGTTATGACCTGACGAAGTTAGGGTGTCAATTCTACGCGCTGCAGGTGTTGCGCGATTTGAGTATGATTTTTCGGCTTCAAATCGTTGCCGAATCCAAAACATTTCTTTAGGAGTTTTATAGTCCAATCCCTATAAATTATACTCGAGGTTATGTTTTTGGAAACGATAAAGCGAGTGTCCATAATTGATGTCCCAAAACTTGTGGGTTAAGTTCGGAATTTAGTAATTTACATTCTATGTTTTATATTTTGAATTGAGAAATATTGCTTAACTTATATATGTAGAAATCAAGTTTTATATATGAGTACTAATTGTATGAGTTTAAGCTATAATAAGTTTATACTTTCAATGTGTAATAAGTTAAGTTTTAAAGTGCTAGGCGACGCAACATCCAAGGCTCGAGGACGGACAACCGACTAAAGTTAAGGATTTCCAATTGAATTGCGTCTATCGAGGTGGGGTTTACTTTATCTGTAAGCGTATTGGTTACATGGTTATAATCATTGTTGTGTTTTGTTTCATTCGTATGAGCTATTTATGTGGCCCACAAGGGGTCGAAAAGAGGTTGATTTACCCACAAGGGGTAGGCCCACAAGGGGTCAGGTCCACAAGGGACCGAGGCTAGTCTCATTTAAATAGCTAAGCTAAAGAGGTTCATTACGTTATGTTGCATTACACAATTGGTTATAACTGTTTGCAGCGTATTCCCCACTGAGTGTGCTTGCATACTCACACCTTATTTAATGTTGTACTTGCAGGTTCTGAGTCGATGATGGAGTCAGACGGGAATGTGCTCCATACTCTCCCAGTTTGAATATGTTGGATTACATTAACTTATGTTATGATATATGTGTGTGATAATACAATATAACCTAGTTTTACTCAAATGTTTTAAAATCGTATTTTCCATATGATAACTATGTTTGGTTGAAACACACTTAAGTGAAATTTTAAACTGATGTTGATATTTTGATGGGTATGTATATATATATAATTGTTGATTAGGGTTGTGTCCCAATTTTGGTATCGTTGTCTGCTGCTATTTGTTGATATTTCAGGTTGGCATATACGTATTGATAGGGGATATGCCGTCCGTTTGTAAAATTTTATTATACACTCCGCTACTTAGCTTAAAACACAATTCATAATATGATTTATAATATTAAATAATTAAAGAAAAGTAAAGTTTTTCGTAATGTCCTTGTTTAAAGAATGGGGGCGTTACAAGAAAAATCGTTCAACTACACCAGTGAACTCTCAACCCAGAGAAATCCAAGACGATGATCTTGAGGAACTTTCTACCGAAGCAGCACACTCACCAGAATAACCTTTTGTTGAGAAGGATTATTCACTAGCTCGTGTTGATTCATCTACATGACAACCTTCTCACTTGGAACACATTAGCGAAGGTGAAGACGAAGGCCTGTCAGAAGACGAAGCAAGGAGAAAAGAAGCTTCAACTGTTGTGAAGTTGATCGAGAGCAAGGCTAATCATGCTATTCTCCAAGATTTCCAGGAAATGAACTCACCCCAGAGACCAAGGCAGTAGCGTCGCGAATAAAAATCTATCTTTTAATCAAGGATAGTGAATACTATGCTTTGGATGCACATCTCTACATCCATAACATTCATGATAAGCTCGAGGAAGCAAAGCTTTTTGAAGTTTTTTAATTTTCCACGGTGACAGAGGCATGCAAAAACTATTTCCACCTCAACTTGAGATTGATGAAACATAAGGCAAGGAAATTGAAGATTGACATAACTCCCTTCTACTCTGACAAGGAGTTGTTTGATGATGTCTCTGATTCGGAAAGTGAAGATACAGAGAGAACCCCTCTTCAAGGAGGTTCTCAAACAGATTTTATTGAAGATAAGACAGGTTATTCTTTACCACAAGATGAACTACCACAAACTCCACCTACGGCCGACCAGCTAAAAGACCAAGCAGCTTTCAATCCAGGACCACATGATTTCGATGCTTCAGTATCAGCACAGGAGGTGCAAGACCCAATCGAGAGTACCATTGTTCAAACCACCACTCCTTCGAGTGTGTCTTTAATAGGGTTTGAAGCACATGGTAAGGAAATTGCAAGGATAAACTCCAGCTAGGTTATAGCGATAACCAGCAGTGAGAGATAGGATGCAGTACAAGAACTTACTGAAACAATCATCTCACCTATTGCAGCAGTTGCACTGAGTGAGCAGGCTGTACATGTTTTGACAAGATTCAACAACTAGTAGAAAGAGCAACTGGTTCACAATGCCATTGAAATGATGACCAAGTCACTTGCAGACGAGCATCAGTCTACCAGCTCTGCTATCACCAAGCACGATAAGAACTATAGGGTATGCAATGAAAATCTTTCGGAAGTCATGAAGTCGGTAGTTGCTCTAAGTACCAGCTACAAGGAAACCATGTCAAAAGAAATTGCAGAATCTACCAAAATAGTTCTTAAATAGGCAAAGGAAGCCACTGACACGACCATTCACAAGTACTTGCACAATTTCGAAGCCACAAGGTTCAAGGAAGTATTGTAGAAATTTCTTGTGGACGTAATTATTGATGAAGGATATCCAGCTCCAATGGATATTGATCTGTAATTGAAGAAAATTGATGACTTGGAGAAAGTCCATGAAACTTTGACGAGGCGAATATCCACAATCAGCAGCGGCAATAACAAGCAGGTTGGAGATGCTGAAAGAAACATATCTACCCTTCTTAATTTTAAAGAGAGAACCTCTGATGACATCATGAACATCAATGAAGAAATGCAAAATCTTCGCTCCCTAATGTAGACAACCCTTGATGATGTCAAAAAGGGGAAAGAGAAAGGAAAAGGGAGAGGAAAGAGATTGATTGTGAAAGGTCCTACAAAAACAAGCACCAAGAAACGGTAAGCAAATCCACCAACAGCTCCACCAGCTCAAGCATTTCTCATACAATCTCCAGCAACAGGTTCAGGCTCACAACCGATCGACAAAGGGAAAGGCAAGATGGATCAGCCCAGAGATGAGGGAGATGAGGATAAAGAAGCATTTTTGCTAGGGGCGACCCCAGATTAGGCGTGCGATCCGTAGTTTCGCACTCAATTCCTTAAAGAAGAACGCCTCAGGAAACAGAGAGAAGAGGAACGCCGTCTTAGAGAGAAGGAAATGAGTCAAACCCCTTCTCCTCTGCCAGAACCCTTGAAGAAGAAAAAGAATAAAACCTTATACTTTGCAGACCTGCTCACGACAAAGAGCTAAAGCCCAGCTGACCCATGGGTTGAACTCAAAGATCTTCAATATCTTCAAGGAGCCTCAATTCTCTCAAAGCTCACCAGATGAATGTTTCCAGGTCAATCTTGCAGCACACAAAAACCCAGAATTTTTAGCCAAATCATCTTTAAAGTAGCACCAGCAAACGTTCCGCTCAAAGCACCACCAGAACTTCATATGCAGGTTTCATTGATAAAAGGAAGTACTGTAATACACAAGACAAATATTCTTTCTTACATCAACTCGCTTGTCAATGGGTGTGGATTCTCCATTGATGATAGCAATCCTAATTATGCTTGCGTTCGAGACAGAGTGTATGAAAACTATGAGTTGATATCAGAAGAGAAGAAGAAGGAAATGCAAGAAACAACAAAGACAAAACCTTAATTGAAAGGAGGGTAACTGACCTCTTTATTTTATTATATTTTTTGTTATTCTTAATTTTGTGCTCATAGAACAATGTTCTGGCCATATATTTTTTGTAAAATCTCATGGACTTTATCTATATATTTGGGATTTTATGATGAAAATCACTCTTAGTCCAGAACTAAATTAATATTTTTAAACGTTATCTATTATAATGAGACTAACCCTTCTAGTAATTTAAGACAGACTACTCATTAATGCTTTACTTAGGTTATCTTATAAAGTGTGGTTTGGACATCATCAAAAAGGGAGAAATTGTTGGGAACTCTTAGAAATAATTTTGATGATGTTCTTTCAACACACACTTAGAATTTTTCCATTTCATTTGTTGCTTAGACTTGCCTAAGTTGTAACAAGTAAGGTAATCTTGTACAAACCTTATCTAATAGAGAAGCAAGCCTAATAGATCAAACCTTAAGATTGGCTCATTGTAAGGGAAAGATCGAACAATAAGATCTTGACTATAGTTTGTAAATCTCCAGAACAGATTTAGAGATGATGACACATTGTAAAAGGAAAAACACCTTATAGGATTTCAGACTTATAGGAGTCATCAGGTTTTCTAGGCAGTTCTACTCTGAAGAAAGCTTGTCAATCAGAAGAGAAGCAGAACAGAAGAGAACAAGTACCAAACCTCTATTCGATAGTTTCTATTAAAGGACGGAGATCAATCAAAGATCAAACCAACTCAATCAAGGAGATTCCAATCTACCCTACAAGGCAAGACTCGTTTTATTGAAACAAGATCTTCAACAACGATTATGGATTGATTGATTAGTCAATCAAGCCAATGGTCAGAATTTTATTTCTGCACCTATAAAAACTTCGATTCAAAGTATGCAAAGTACAAGAATTCAACTATCAAGAGCCATCACTCTACCCAGATTTATTCACTTACATTCAAACATTCAAGAGTGATGAAATCAAAGCTACTGCATACTGTTCTCGAAGAAACACCATTTACCCAGAAAACTTTAAGCTGTAATCTCAATTTAAGTTTGTCTTATTGAGAAGTTAGAAGTTTGCATCGTTCAAAGTTTAGTAGTTTTCTAGACTTTGATCGTAAATGGTTAAAGGAGAATTTTATCTGTAAGTTATAAGGGTCATAATTCGTGCAAGGATACAGTCTAGCTTTGAGTTGTATTCTTGGCTTGTACTCAACGAGTATAAAGATGTGAGAATCCTAGTAGTTGATTTCCAGTCTTGATTTATTGGACCATGGATGTAGGGAGTTTTTCGAACCACGTAAAATTGACTTTGTTATTTAAATTCTGCATTTTATATTCAGTCATTTATTTAGTAACTCAGCATTTGCATTCTCATTCTTATTCTATAAACTTGCCCTGCTAAAGAACACTTGGATAAAACAAGGTTTTCATTAAGAGCAACTGTTGGATCGGGAGCGCCCATCAGAATTGACGTACTGGCCCCACA
>JAPKLX010002243.1:0-14418 GCA_026898415.1 Leonotis leonurus | reverse complement strand
GTAATTGAGGAAGGACCTCTAGCCATTACTGAAGAAACTACTCGCATTACTGAGACAGGAGCAGTTAAAGAAACTATACTAAAAGATCCCAGAAAGTACACCTCAGAAGAAAGAAGAGAAGCAAATCTAGATGATTTTGCTAAAGGAGTTATTTCCAGTACTGTAAAAGGAGTCCATCTGGCTAAGATCCAAGATCTTGATACAGCCAAAGAAATGTGGGAAGCCCTGAGAGATCTCAGTCTAGGATCCGAAGCAATGATCGAGAACAAGCTATCCTTAGCATGTAACAAGTTCGATGAATTCAAGATGAAACCTGGAGAAACCATTGAACAAATGAAGAATAGGTTCACTGAAGTGCTACTGGAAGTATCTGCCTTCAAGAAGGATAAGTACACACAGAGAGAGAAGAATCTCAAGATTCTTAGAGCTCTACCACCAAGCTGGGAAATTTACTCAGCTATGCAACCTCTACGTGCTGATTTCAATGATCTATCTGTAGAAGCACTCTTTGATCATCTAGCTGTCCATGAATGTGACATCAGAAGGATTCACGGACCAGATTACTCCTCCAGCAAGAAAAGCGAGAATAGCACAAAGAAGGAGAAAGAGACTACCTTCAAAGCGAAGTGCAAAACAGATGAATCAGCATCATCTGCTACACCAGCTGAAGGAGGATATGACAAATTACTCAAAGAATTCTCAATGATTGCTAAGAGAATGGACAAGATGGAAGTCAGATCAAGAAAGTACCGAAGGTTCTACAAAGATAACAAGAGTAGATACCAGAAGAACAAAGAAGCAGAACGATCTGATGACAAAACAGAAAGTAGAGGAAATGATAAAACCATTAATCATACTGACTATACATGTTATGGTTGTGGGAGAACAGGTCATTTTAAAACCGATTGCCCAGACTTATCTAAAAGTCAAAGAGAAGAACTACGAGCTAAGAGAGACAGAAAACTAAAAGCTCAACGTAAGGCCATGATAGCAGAAGAAGAAAATTCCAGCTCAAGTCATCTATCTGACAGTTCAACAGAAGATGATGAAGCATTCTTTGCTAAAGAAGAAGAAGACTGGGATGAATGCTATGCAGGACTAGACAATGGTCTAGATGATGTAGAGGTACAATCCTGCAACTCTAACTCTTCAAATAATACTATTCTGGAACAGGAAATAGTAGATCAAGATGAATACTCTTGGGATGAAGTCAATGACATGTTCAAAAGCTACTCGAGCATCAAGAGATTATTCAAAGAAGTAGTTGAAGAGAATGAAAGGATGAAGAAAACAGAACAGATACTAAGTACTGCTAACACACAGTTCGTTGTTAAAATTGTTGATCTGGAAGAACAGATTAAAGGAAAAGACAATGAAATTCATTCGCTGAATTCTAAGGTCAAAGATCTCATTACAAGAAACAATGTTGCTGAAGAGAAGATCAAGAAAGGAAAAGAAATGATCTACAAGAGTGATGAACGAGCTAAACTGCTAATTAACATGCAGCAAAAGGGTACATCTGGAATAGGATATCCAGGCCATTCAGATAAATCCTCGTGTACCATAAAATTCGTACCAGAAAGGAAACAGATACCAGATCAAGTGATAAATCTTAAGAACAAGAAAGAACATCCACAGAAGATGATGGTGAAACAGACTGGAAACAGACAGTACCATCATACAAGGGAACGACCAGCAGATTATACAGAAACAGAAAAGGTTCACAAGAAGAATGTCAACAGGACATCATCTACTAACAAAGGATTAAAGAAGGATGGAATAAAAAGATATCATCCATCTATATATCACTCTGTGTCAAAAGTAGATAATAATGGAAATATTATTACTTGTTATATTGCTGTCCCCAACCCAAAAATGTTCTGGATTCGAAAGGGAACATTTGCTAATAACCAAGCACCCAAATATTGAAGGGTAGCTAAGTGTATCTAATTGCAGGATCAGAAGACTGCAAGAAGGTACAAAATAGCAAAAGGAGCAATCTGGATAATAGATAATGGCTGTTCAAAACACATGACGTGTGACAAGAACCTACTATCAGACTACATAGAGAAACCAGGACCTCATGTCACTTTTGGATGTAATTCAAAAGGATATACTAGAGGATATGGAAACATAAAAGTAGGCAAGACCACCATCACAAACGTATCATACGTTGAAGGACTTAACCACAATCTATTCTCTGTAAGTCAGTTCTGTACCAATGGTTATCAGATTGTCTTTAATGCTAACAATTGTTTGGTGAAAAACAAGGAAGGAGATGAGATACTCCTTACCGGGATATTGCAGGATAGACTATATATTGTGCAATGGAACAACCAGATAGAGACCTGTCTGGTCACTAAGACAGTGTCAGAAACTAGCTGGCTATGGCATAAAAGATTAAGCCATCTCAACTTCAAATCAATCAATAAGATTGCACGAGAGAAACTAGTTGAAGGATTGCCAGAACAAGTCTATGACAAAAGCCACGTTTGTGAAGCGTGTCAAGCTGGAAAGCAGACCAGATCATCTTTTTCAAGCAAATCTGCCCAGAGCTCAACCAGAATACTAGAATTACTACATTTAGACTTATTTGGTCCAGTTAAACCATTAAGCATAAATGGTAGGAAATATACTCTAGTCATCATTGATGATTATTCAAGATTTACTTGGGTAATATTCTTGTATAAGAAGAAAGAAACTCTGGAGAAGCTGCCAAATTTTCTCAACAAGATCACCAAGAAAAAGGAAGTTTCTGTTACCACCATCAAAACAGATCGTGGAACAGAATTTCTAAACCAGAAAGTTGAGGAATACTGCAACCAGATGGGAATCACTCACCAGACATCTGCTGCTAGAACTCCTCAACAAAATGGAGTAGTTGAGAGAAGAAACAGATCATTAAAAGAAGCAGCTCGTACTATGCTCAATGCAACCAGATTGCCAAAGAAATTTTGGGCAGAAGCCATCTATACAGCGTGCTACACCCAGAACAGATCAGCTGTTACCATCAGACATGGGAAGACACCCTACGAGATATGGAACAACAGAAAACCCAGGATTCATTACTTTCGTTCCTTTGGCTGTCTGTGTTACATTCACAATAATGGGAAATCTCAGTTGAAAACCTTTGATAGCAAAGCTGATCCAGGAATATTCTTAGGATATTCTGATGTTAGCAAAGCTTATAGGGTTTTTAACAAGAGGACTCACATTGTGGAAGTAACACCTCATATTGTTTTTGATGAATCTGTTATTAGTGACAGAGACCTAGATGTTGATCAAACACAAGACCAGAACAAGAACCAGAAAGCAAAAGGGATTCTGTTAGAAGATATTCTAATCTGGAATACATCAGAAGAGAATGAAGTTGAAGTTCCAAACAGTGCTGAAGCAGTAAGCTTGCAGCAAGGGGGAACAGAACAGACAACCTTAACTACACCAGAAGACAATCAGCCTGAAGGAGGAGACAATTCTAATGAACCAGAACCAGATCAACCCGAAGAATCAAGAGATTCAAATGGTTGGAATAATGATCAAGAAGAACCAGAAACTGAAAATCCTTTTCAAACTTCTCATCCAGAATTTGAGGACCCAACAAATGAACCAGAACCTGAGATATCAGAAGAGGAGATATCTAGCAGAAGGAAATGGATTCAAGAAAATCACCCTTCTGAACAGATTGTTGGGAACCCAACAGATAGAGTTAGAACCAGAAGAATGCATGGAGAAAGTGCACTTCTCAGTTGTTATTTATCACGTGCTGAACCCTCTGACACTTATGAAGCACTTAGAGATACAGACTGGGTCATAGCTATGCAAGAAGAACTCAATGAGTTCAAGAGAAACCAAGTCTGGTATATGGTAGACAGACCAAAACATCAAGGGGTGATAGGTGTAAAATGAGTATTCAAAAACAAACGAGATGAGAATGGAGAAGTAGTCAGAAACAAGGCTAGACTAGTTGCAAAGGGATACAATCAACAGGAAGGTATCGACTTTGATGAGACCTTTGCACCAGTGGCCAGATTGGAAGCAATTAGGTTATTTTTAGCATATGCTGCATACAAGAGATTCAAAGTATACCAGATGGATGTTAAAAGTGCATTCCTTAATGGCATACTTGAAGAAGAAGTGTATGTTGAGCAACCACCTGGTTTTGAAGAAGAAAATCCTGACCAGAGAGTATATAGACTAGCCAAAGCTGTCTATGGGTTGAAACAGGCACCCAGAGCGTGGTATGAAACATTATCAACATTCTTACTGGAATCAGGCTTCAGAAGAGGTTCTGTTGACAAGACACTGTTTGTCATCAAAGTCAAAGAACATATTCTGTTGGTCCAGATATATGTCGATGACATAATTTTTGGATCACAATCTCCCTATCTGTGTGACAAATTTGCAGAACTAATGAAGAACAAATACCAAATGTCCATGATGGGTGAGATGAATTTCTTTTTAGGTCTGCAGGTAAAACAATTACCAGATGGTATCTTTGTTAATCAAGCAAAGTACATCAACGATCTGCTAGTCAAGTTTGGAATGAAAGACAGCAGAGCAGTGAAAATTCCTATGCAATCAAATGGAAAGATAGATCCAGACCCATAAGGAAAACCAGCTAATATTACTCAATATAGAGGAATTATTGGCTCTCTGCTATACCTTACAGCAAGCCGTCCAGATATCACATATGCAGTTGGAGTTTGCGCCAGATATCAAGCCAATCCTAAAGAATCACACATGGAAGCTGCCAAAAAGATACTTAGATATCTTAAAGGAACAGCTAACATTGGCCTCTGGTATCCACAAGATGATAACTTTGAGCTTACAGGCTATTCTGATTCAGATTATGCTGGATGCAAACTGGACAGAAAGTCTACCTCTGGAACGTGTCAATTCCTTGGAAACAAGTTGATATCTTGGTTTTCAAAGAAACAGACATCTGTTGCAACATCAACCACAGAGGCAGAATATATGGCTGCTGGAAGCTGTTGTGCACAGATTCTATGGTTGAAACAGCAACTAAGAGATTATGAGATTGAATTGAAGGAGATACCTATATTCTGTGACAGCTCAAGTGCTATAGCTATAACACAGAATCCAGTACTCCACACAAGATGCAAACATGTCGATGTGAGACATCATTTTATTAGAGATCATGTAGAGAGAAAGCACATCAAGATCGAGAAGATTCATACAGATATCCAACGTGCTGATATTTTAACTAAAGCCTTACCAGAAGAAAGATTTAAGATGCTGTGTGGAAAGCTTGGATTACTAAGTCTGGATGATAGATCATCAGAACGTTAACTACAGAAGGTCACCAGATAGTTGTCAACAGAAGGTCACCAGAAAGTGTCAACAGAAGGTCACCAGATAGTTGTCAACAGAAGGTTACCAGAAAGTGTCAACAGAAGGTCACCAGATAGTTAACAACAGAAGGCTACCAGACAGTTGACAACAGAAAGACAGCAGAAGATTGACATCAGAAAGTTACCGAAATATTCACAATGCCTAATCTGAAGAAAGTGACACGTGGAATCTATTTCGTAATTACTAAGTCAAGGGGGAATTTTCTACGAATCGGAAGCGTCTTAAGACACATGACGTCACTCCGTACAATCAACACCCAAGATTACAGTCTGAAAAAGTTACCTTTTTGATCTAGATTTACTAAAATCTTTATCTTAAATGATGATTAGCCCACCTTTGGGAACTGGGATCGAGGAAATCTCTGCAAGAAAAAGGAAAAGGAAAGTTGCCCAAAATAAGAGATACGCACACGCTCGTCTACCAACCTTAGGATCTAGAGCGTACATCTCACGCAAGGAAAAGCGGGAAAACAAATCTTAGAAGCGGGAAAATCTAAAAAGGGAGAAATTTTTCAACTCTTCAAATTACTTATCGCTTAATTATCTCTTGTTATATATATGCGATATTCTTCTCTAAACTGTTCACCTTCACTTTTATTGCTCTGAACACTTCTCAAAATTTCTAAGCACTTAAGTTTTCTCCCAAACTTCTGCAAATCTCTTCTCAAACATCTTTGCGTTTTGACTATGGCACCCCAAACTTCACTTTTTCTTCAACACGTTGCTGAGGTTCAGAAGTTTCTCACACCTGAACCGTATGCTGTCCTTGAAACCCATGGTTTTAGAAAGCTTGATGAAATTTTTGCCATGGTTTCACGCTGCAAAGGTTTTCAATTTATTTAAACTTCTTTTATATCTGCAGTTTATTGCATATTCTGTGACTCCTTGTCCTATGAACTGCTATTATTACTGTTTTTTTGTGCAATACTTATGCTTGTTCATATGAATTGATGAATATGTATATACTTGTGTGAATGTTCTTTTGATGTAAGGTTTCTGCAACATTGTCACCTCACATCCTAAGATGTTTCTGGGAAAACAAGTGGCATCCTTCTATTTGACATGGCAAAATGACAAGCATGGCTTTGAAGCCAATGTCTTGATGCCGATTGGGGACCGAACGAGCAAAACACCCTACAACGTGATTGAGATGATCAACCAGGCCTATAGGTTGAAGGACGAAGGTCTATCCTTGGAAGAAATCACAACTGCACAACTGCAAGAAGCTGTAAAAATAATGATGGTGATTCCTATCTCCTACACAGGAAGGATGTTTCAGAGATCTCTGCTTCAACCAGGTTTCAAGCTACTTTTGGAATTGGTTCAGAGGATATTTCTCAACCACAGCGGCTCATACGATCAAGTGACCCCTGAGAAGTTCAGAATCCTCACTGCCATTGTTCTGAATCTTCACGTCAACTGGAGCAGAATTTTGTTTGAATTAATGGCTAAGGAAGCCAAGTTAGTCACTTACACCAAGGACAGCCGGGGGAGAGGAACTTCGGTGGAAGTTAGAAGGAATCTCCGCCACTCCACCAAGATCAGCTTGATGATTGAAAGATTCTTCAAGCAGAAAGTCTGGGATGACGCTGAGGAGTACAACATTAATCACTCCATTCCCAAGGACCAACACCAGCTGGAGATGTCATTGGGACTGGCGCCTCAATTTTTCAACAAGATTCCAGACGAAGTGCATCGAGTTGCAGCACTGGAAGTGGGCAGTTCTAACCCTGCATGGGTTCCACCTACTAAAGGTGTTGAGAAGCAGAAGGGTAAATCCTCAAAGGAGAAAATTGTGAAGGAGAAGACTACTCGCAAGACTTCAGTCAAGCGAGGTAGTTCTGTTGAGACAGAAACGTCTGCATCCCAACCCAAACAGAAGAAACGCAGATTACATAAGGTTCAAGAATCATCACCACCACCAGCAGCAACAGAAGAACAATCAGATATACCGCAACAAGAAGAACAAAC
This sequence comes from Leonotis leonurus, assembly GCA_026898415.1. Lineage (NCBI taxonomy): Eukaryota > Viridiplantae > Streptophyta > Magnoliopsida > Lamiales > Lamiaceae > Leonotis > Leonotis leonurus. Next base: position 7,075 of record JAPKLX010002243.1, on the reverse strand, counting down.
ATCACAGGGAGCAGCGGAACCAACAGAGACTCCAGCAACTGAGGTAGAACCTGAAACAAGTCACATTCCACATCAGGAGAAAGACTTTTCTCCCGCCAGAACAGCTACTCCTTCTCCAAGCAGAATGGAAAGGATAAGTGAAGAAGAAGAGGAAGGAGAGTCAACTGATGAGGAGGATGTCAGGAGACAACAAGCTGAGAGTGTTATCAGCCTGCTGGAAAATGAAGCAGAACACTCTGTTCTGCAAGAGTTCCCTGGAATTACTCAGCTACCAGAGAGTTTGGGAGCAGCAAGGCGTGTCAAATTCTACTTGCTGGTCAAGGACAGTGAGTATTATGTATTTGATGCTCTGCTCCAACTCAAAACAATTGAGGAACTGAAGAAAGAAGAAGCCACACTGCTCAGCCTACTTCAGGTCACCACCGTCCAGGAAGTGAGGGCAGAATTCCACCAACTTATTTCTGGCCTCATGCAACAAGAGGCAGAGAGCCTGCAGATTCATTTGGAGACAACACCCTCTGCAACTCAAACAGAACAACAAACATCACGAGCGGCAGCACAAACTCAGCAGCAACCTACCAAGAAAACACCCATCATCGACCTTGATTCTGGCGATGATGAGCCAGTAGGACAACACATTGGTGGAGAACCGAGCAACGAAATATATACTCATGGTGCAGCACAGAAGCTGAAGAAACACGTTAACTTCTACACCATGGAAGAACTTTTGGAACGAGAGCCCAACACATTCAACAATTATCAACTCGACAATCTCATCACTCTGCGAGTTGAAGACCACATGACTGATGTGTGTAACTCGATTCAAGAAAAAGCAACACAGATACTCACTGACTTCAACCAACATCAGAAAGAGTACGTTAATGACATGGATGAAGACATCAGAAGAAAACTCCGCACAGTCAGGAAGGAGCTTGACAAGAAAATTGATGATGATAGAGTGGAAAATGAAGCAGGACAAGCTAAAATCAACCTTCGCCTGACTGGCATAGAAGGAAAAGCAGAAAAGGCCACTGAATTAATAGCTGATCTTCTGGCCAAACAAAAAGAAACCATTGATGCTGCTGTTACACAGAAAGGCATTCAACTTGCTGCTCAACTGAAGGAAGACACTGACCTGTCCATCCACTCCCAACTAGCTCATTTTGAAAATGAGAAATTTGTGGAGCAGATGCGGAAACATTAGGTCACTGTCTTAAATGACCTTCTCTACCCCAACCCTGAAGAGCACGAGCAGCAAGTCACTCGCATCACTGCTGTAGAAGAATTACAAGAAACTTATGACAAAACCTTGTCAACCATGAACAGCAGACTGGAGAAGAAGATTGACGCCTCTGACCAAACAATCAACCTTCTGCTTGGATTCAAAGCAGATGCTGAGGAGAGAATGGAGAAGATGTCTGAGGAGATCGCCTCACTTCGAGCACTCATCAATACCGTTTTTGATGATGTCAAAAAGGGGGAAATCTCTGGTGGCAAGGGAGGTAAGGGAAGAAAAAGCAGCAAGGGCTTATCTGAAGCAACAGATGCTGGAACAGAAACTCCAGTACCAACCCAACCCAGACCTACCACACCACCAAGACCAGACCCCACCCTACTGGGAGCAGAACCAGCTCAACAAGCTCAACCAACACCTCAGATCCCCACAGACAAAGGAAAGAAACCAATCGACGAAGGTGACCAGATAGCAGAATTGTTGCTGTTTGGAGTGAGCATGGATCAAGCATGTGATCCAGTGTTCAGAGCACAATTCTATAAAGAACAGGCAGAGAGAGAGAGAAAGCTAGCAGCCCAAGAGGCCAAAGAAAAATCTCTTCAAACTCCTTTCTCTTCGCCTTCATCTACAGAGCGCTCACAGCAACAGTCATCACAATCGACCACCCAGTCCAAGAAAAGGAAGAAGAAATCATTCTCCTGGAACCTATCTCTGCAGAAGAAGACACCAACTGACGCATGGGTTCCAGAGAATGACCAAACTGATTGGGAAAAGGTCAAACAAGGCTTCATACTGAACAGATACTTCTTGAAAGAGCCTACATATTCAGAATCTACCCCAGATGAAGACTTTAACCGCTACCTGGAGAATTTCAGTGATCAAGACCTTATACAAAGAATCAAAACTGCAGCAACAGACGCCAAGGTCCAGCTCAAGGCACCAGAAAAAGAGTTCATGGTCTGCCCAACTTTACCAGGCAGCAATCTTCCAGATAAGACGTACATTCTGAACTACATCAATCAACTGGCAAAGATCAAAGGCTATAAAATCGACAACCATGATCCAAACTATGCCAGGGTGAGAGATGGTATCTATGAGAGCTGGTATCCGATGCACAGAAAGAAAAGATGAAGAAAGGCGGAGCAGCTAGATGGTTCTCTTAGATAGTTAATTCTTATCTTTTGCTTTTGCTCTGTCATATCTGCTAACTCCTGTACTCATCAATTCATATATCAATGAATATGGAGTTTCTATGTTATTGTCGTTTACTATTATTTACCTTAAATAACAAAAAGCTAATCTCTCCAGAACATGACTCATACTTGATTAAGCTGACTAAGTGTGGTTTTGACATCATCAAAAAGGGGAAAATTGTTGGGAACCCCACAATATATTCTAAGTTTTGATGATGTTCACTCATACACACACTTGGCATTCTTCATGTTCTGTATCATTTCTGTTGATTCTTATTTACCAGATAGTCGAAACTAGTTCAACCAGAAAGATGGAATATGTCTCAGACAGAAAGCTGAAGCAAGACAATCTTTAAGAGAAAGCTGAACCAGCAAGTCTTTAACAGAAAGCTGAACCAGCAAGTCTTTTAACAGAAAGCTGAACCAGCAAGTCTTTTAACAGAAAGCTGAACTAGCAAGTCTTTAACAGAAAGCTGAACCAGCAAGTCTTTTAACAGAAAGCTGAACCAGCAAGTCTTTAACAGAAAGCTGAACCAGCAAGTCTTTTAACAGAAAGCTGAACCAGCAAGCCTTTAACAGAAAGCTGAACCAGCAAGTCTTAGACAACTATGCTGAACCAGAAGGCTTCATACAGAAAGATGGACAGAAAATTGAACCAGAAAGTAATAGACAGAAAGGCATTTAAAACCAGAAAATGTCTAAACCAGTGTTCAACCAGTAAAGCTCTTCAACCAGACAGTATCTAACCAGTGTTCAAACCAGAACGGCACTAAGACCAGAAAGAACATAATCAGAAGGTCTGAAGCAAAACAGAAAGAGCTGAATCAAACCTGTCGATGAAGCATTAAAGACTTTCCATTGAAGATTTGGAAATTGAATCACTGATTGACATGGAGAAGGAAAGCAATCACAGATGATCTGCTTACCAATCATAGAAGATTCAATCAACAACTCTACAAGGAAAGAAGAGATATAATTGATTGACAATCCACAAATCAAATCACGTCAATCAACAAACGGCTAGAATTTCAAATTCAGAGCCTATATATGTTTGAAGTTTCAAAGACTGAAAAATATACACAAGCGCTATACTGCAGAAATATTCTCAAGCATTCTATCTCCAAATCAGACAAAAGCTTCAAACCATTCGTGATCGCAATCACACCTCGATTCAAGTCTGTCTTATCGAGAGAAGAAGGAGATCTTTACTAGCTAGTAGTTTTCTAGTGGATTAACGTGAAGATAACCTGTTTACAGTAGTTTTCTGTAAGTTGTAAAGGGACACGACCCTTATTCGTGCATAAGTTTCAATAAGGTTTGTAATTGGAACTTGTGGCTCGTTCTCAGCGAGTATAAATAAGAAGAGTATCCTAGTAGTGGATATCTAATCCAGTTTGGATTAGACCGTGGACGTAGGGGGTTTCCCGAACCACGTAAAAATAACTGTGCCATTTAAATTCTGCATTTTATATTCAGTTGTTTTTATTCTCTATCTATCATACTCATTCAAACCTGCATTCTTAATCTATCTTCTAAATACTCGATTAAGTTTTCATAAGATTTTCTTAACAAGAGCACCAACTAAGTCCACCATTATTCTGCACACAGCACATTGTTGGAAATTAAGTTCACGCTTACTTTCAGCTTTGTATATCTCTCTTGAGGGATCTTATCTGGATAGAATCTAATCGATTAGATAATCACCTTGTTCTATCACTTGAGCAATCTGTATTTCAGAAAGCTCACATCTCTCTGATTGAAATAGTCAAGTAAACTGAAAAAGTTTGCATTTGGTGTATTCCCCCCCCCATACACCAAACCTTGCTCTTTCGGGACCAACAAAAGGTTAGAAGATATGAAAGCAGAGATTGATTCCCTCCGATCGCTGATCAAGACAACATTTGATGATGTCGAAAAGGGAGAAAGATGAGCTCAAGGCAAAGGAGGAGATGGAAAAGGAAAAGATGGAGCAGATAAGGGTGGACCAGATCAAGGTCCAGAAGGAGATAGAGAAGGAGATAAAAGTGCTAAACCAGATCAACCAGTCACGGAGAAGCCATACACTCCACCAAGGGCTGATCCAACGATTGAACCAGATCAACAACAACAGCAACTACCAGCACATGACAAGGGAAAGAAACCAATGGCTGACGAAGGCGACCAGATCGCTGAGATACTGCTATTTGGTATAAGTCAATAGCAAGCCTGTGACCCAGTCTTTCGAGAACAGTTTTATAGACACCAGGCTGAACAAGAGAAGAAGCTAGCAGAGAGGGAGACCAGAGTGAAAACCTATCAAACACCCTTCTCTCCACCATCATCAGAACGTTCTCAACAATCATCTCAAGCCACTCCCTAGTCCAAGAATAAGAAAAAGAAACCATTCACCTCTTGGAATCATTCAATGCAGAAAAAGACGTTCAAGGACAAATGGGTACCAGAAGCTGACCAGAAGGAGTGGGAGTCCCTAAAGCAAGGGTTCATAATGAACAAATATTTTTTGAAAGAGCCCACCTACAATCTTCATCCGCTACATGGAGAACTTTGTAGACAAGGAGCTAGTTCAGAGGATCAGATTGGCAGCCGAGAAAGCTAAATTCCAGATTAAGGCACCCGCAAGGGAGTACATGGTCTACCCTACGATCCCTAGAAGCAACATTCCTGATAAGACATACATCCTCAATTACATTAATCAAGTAGCCAAGATCAATGGTTACAAGATTGATAACCATGACCCAAACTACGCAAGAGTGAGAGATGGTATTTATGAGAGTGTCCATCTTACCTCTGATGCACAGCATGAGTAGATGAAGAAAGGAGGGGCTGACAGATGGTTTACTTAGAACTCTTATATCTTTACCATCTGATGTTTCTTATCATTGTTGGTTTTGAACACTCTTTGTAATCCATTTTGATATTATCAGATATATATACATGTGGGTTATCTGATGACAAAGACTCATTGTCCAGAAGAAAATTATTGACTATGTTCATTATAATTTAATAACGATCTCTTAACCCATCTGGTTATTTAAAACTTATTCTTTAAAGTTTTATTAGGGTTATTTGTAAAGTGTGGTTTTGAAATCATCAAAAAGGGGGAAATTGTTGGGAACCCCACACAAATTTAGTTTTGATGATGTTATCTCGAAACACATTTAAATTTATTTCTGTTTGCTAGGCAATAATGTGCTCTACCTGTACCAGATCACTAGGTCATAAAGTGAATCTGATAGAGAACATGTCTTTAGACCAGATTAGTGGATGACTTAGAATGTAAAGGATTAAATCATATAGAAGTCATTCAGTTAGCTTTCGTTATGTTCGAAGAACTAGATCAGCAGGAGCCTACAAAGCAAGCATATGATCTGATCGATGGCCACTCTATCTAGTTGCTGATAATTCATTCACTGAGATTACAACCATACTTTGGAGTATTTCTGGATCAACCTTGACTTTGACCAGATCGATGTCTATCTGCCCCAACCAGATCATGCCCTATAGAGTGAGCCAGAACCAGATCAACCTAGTTATCTGACACACGATTAAAATGTCTAGATATACTTAGGAGAATCCCAAATCACTTACCACATCAGCAAATCTCTCGAAGATGGTAAGTATATAAATTAGAGATCAAGTTTGGAAGGAGAATCAATCACTACGCGAAGAAGGAAAGAAGTATCACTGGTCAACCTTTCTCACAAGACAAGAAGAGATAAATATGGGATTCACATCTCTTCATTCATAATCAGATCAATCAACACCAAAGGTTAGAATTTCAAATTCTATACCTATAAAATCTTGGAACCAAAACTTGAGGAGTACAGACACTTCAAGATTATAATTGACTATCAAGCTGTTACTCTGCTTAGAAATCAATTAACTCATCAAAGCATTCATTTGAGGAGATTTCGACATACCAAATCGTGTTCTAAGCCGTTCGTGATCGAAATCACACCACTCGATTTAAGTCTGCCTTATCGAGAAGGAGAAGGAGAATAGTTTCTCTAGCTAGTAGTTTTCTAGGGGATTAACGTGAAGATATTCTGTTGCAGTAGTTTTCTGTAAGTTGTAAGGGACACGACCCTTAATCGTGCGTAAATTTCAACCAGATTGTGTTTGAAACTTGTGGCTCGTTATCAGCGACTATAAAGAAGAGAGTATCCTAATAGTGGATATCTAATCCAGTGTGGATTGGACCGTGGAAGTATAGGGTTTCCCAAACAACGTAAAATAACAATGTTATTTACCTTACGCATCTTTACCTTCAATTATTTTATTCACCAGCACATTCATTCAAACTGCATTCTTAATCAATCTGTTAAACGACTGGGTTAAGATATTCAAAGGTTTTCTAATAAAAAGCACAGACACAGTCCATCATTTTCTGCACACAACGCTCTGTTGGATAACAAGATCACTCTTGATATCTACCAAGTGTTAATCACAAAGAGAGAGTTAATCTGGACAGACTGAGTATCGATTTGGTTAGTCACACATAAGCAATCTCCCTTCGAGAAAGCTTAATCTCTCTAAGAAATTAGTCAAGTAAAATGAAATATTTGTATTTGGTGTATTCCTTTACTAAAGAGCACACATAGTGTCACAGCCCAATTTCTTAACCCTTTCTTAGTCAAGAGATTAGACC
>JAPKLX010000602.1:65980-79692 GCA_026898415.1 Leonotis leonurus | reverse complement strand
AATATAAATTGAATGCCTCATTGGGTGTGCCCTCGCAGTATACAGATTCTCTGATGAAGTACCGGCACATTATGAAGCCATATTTCAAGCCCTCCCATCCATTCCTCAAGTGATCTGGGACCCAGCTGGCTTCTCCCTCTTTTGTCTTGTTCGTCTTGATAGGAGCAGATGAGAACCAGCCTGATCCAGATCTTTTCTTTCTCTTTATTGGTTGAGAGTGGCTCGATCTGCTTGAAGATAATGTCTTTTGAATTTGAGCAGATGGAGCAGATGGGGCAGATGGTTGAGTTGGTCGATCTGGTGTAATCTGTTGCTCCTGTTGAGCTTCTGTCCTTTCATCCGTGGAAACAGATTGCAACTTCCCCTTCGCAACCATTGTCTTCTTCCCCTTCCTGGATCCTTCCCCCTTTTCGACATCATCAACATAAATCTGGATGAGTGCCTTAAGGGAGATGACCTCTTCTTTCAAGTCCTTCATCTCTTTCGCAGAGTCTATCTTTTGTGTCAGCAATGCGTTGATGTTCAAATTTGAATCATCAATTTTCTTCTCTAGTGAGGCTCTGGTTTTGATCAGATCAGCTTTGTAGCCTTCTTGGTCTTCTTTGATAATTCCAATTTCATCAAAGAATGCATCAATCATGGTCTTTGTTGGATAGCGTAGTTCGCTCATCTTTCTTTCCACAAAATTCTTGCCATCTGTTTCAAACTTTCGGAACATGGCTCTTGTTTCTGCATTGGCCTCTTTGATCACATCAGCAGCTATTTCATCAGTTTGTTCTTTGACAATGGCATGAACCGTGTCTTTTTCTTTCTGTGCAAAATCAGTCACAATCTTGTACATCTCCTTGACTTTGAGCTCCATTGTGAATAGAGTCTGATCAATCTGTGCCTTCCTCTCCTCTGCAGCAGATCAATCATCGTCCATCTTCTTACTCAGCTCTTCAAGCTTCAATCTGCATACTCTCCTCAATTCTGAGTCCACCTGGTCCACATGTGACTTCAGATGATTGTTGAAGTCTGTAAGAATTTGAGTAGCCTGGTCTTGGACTGTGGATAGAGTCCCGTACATGTATTTATCAACTTTGTGAGAGATGAGGTCCTTCACTTGTTCATTTGACAGTGATTGATGCTGGGTCATCAATATGTCCTCCAAATTTGTCATTTCTACAAAGTCATCCATTTTTGCTGCGACAGCAGGCGTGTATATGTCGTCAGTAAGATTTCCTCCCACCCTCTGTCCAGCCGGCTTATGCTCCTCTTGTGGGTAAGAGACCACTGCAATTTGAATTGTGCTCTTCTTGGCTGGTTCCCCCTCAGCCTGTGCAGTGGATTCCACGATCTGTTCTGTGAATTCAGTCATCTGCTGATCAGGTTCTAAGACTTGTGTTGCTGCATCCTGTTGGTGAGCGTCAGTAGGTTCTGCTTCAACTCTTACCTCATCAACTACTCCTTCTTTAATGCTTTCATAAAATTCCAGCATGTGTGCTTTTTCATATTCAGATCAAAGGTCGATCTGGATTTCGTTGGCTTCAAATTTAGACATACCTAGGATGTCTGGTTTGTATGTCTCCCTTAACTCAGCAATAGAAGAGGCAGTGAAAATGTTCAGTAAGGTGGCTTCCTCAATCTTCAAAGCGTGTATTGATCTGGTTCGGAGAAGGGCATCAAGGACATATAACTCTTTTTCCTTGATGAGCAAAAGTAATTTGAGTCGTCTAGCTGCTTCATAAGTTTCTGCGGTGAGCTGTATCCCAGGAAATGTCCTAAGGACAGAGTGGTCTGCTTCTGTTTCAAGCATCTTCACAACAGTCTCTGCCTTCTTCATTTCTTCCTCCTCATCAGTAGAGTCATCTTCTCCTTCGACTTCCTCATCGATCTACTCTAGGTGTTCTGCAGATGATGGACTGGCAGTGTGAGCTGGAGAAAAATCCTTGACCTGTCCTGGGTCCAAGGATGAGATAGGAGCCACGTCCTCTGGTGGCCCAACTACCAACATTTCTTCCTCCTCAACCTCCTGTTGAGGGATAGTTGGTTCAGTGATAGCAGGTTCTTCGACCTGGACTTCTTCTGCTAGTTTCTATAGTCTTCTTCGTTTAGGTTTGGGTGGCTGAGCTGTTGTGGAGGCGTCAGTATCAACTGAGCTCGCCCTTCTTGTAACTCATTTGGTAGGGGTCCGTTCACTTTGTTTCTCTTTTGTAACTCGTGATTTTGTAGACTTCTCAACTGGGGCAGATGGTGGGATCCAGATAGGGTTAGAACTACCCATCTCTATCAATGCATTTGCAAAAATAGGGTCAGTCACCCTTGCAATCAAGTTAGCAGAAATGCCCATAGACATTTCAATCTGGTGCTGGTCCTTCGAAAAGTGCAGTCTGGTGTTGAACTCAACTATTCTATCCCACTTGTGTTGTGCAAAGAAGGATTCCAGCATGTAGTTGATTTTGGTGGAGTGCCTTAAGCTGCTCCTCTTCACCTTGATCCCAGGGTTGCCTCCTTTTACAAAAGTAATCATCTTGGCCTCCTTAGCCAAGAGATCAAATAATATTCTGCTCCAGTTAACCGGTAGGTTAAACACGACAGCAGCCAGGATCTTGAACTTCTCGGGAGTGACCTGGTCCGTAAGAGCCATTGTGATTCAAGAAGATTCGCTGGACAAACTCAAAAATGATCTTGAATTCGGGTGCGAGTAGGGCTCTATTAAACATCTTGTTCAAGTAGCGAATAGGCACTACCATCACCATCTCCACAGCCTCCTGAAGCTGCTCTTCGCTTATGTCTCCCAGACTGAGACCTTCGTCCTTCAACTTGTAAACATTGTCAATAATGTTGAGGACGTTGTAAGTGGTGTTACTGATGGTGTTGCCTTTGCTATCCCTGATGGTTGCTTCATTTCCGCCCTTCTCCCCTTGCCACGAGAGATAAAATGCAACAACTTCTTTGGGCAAGAAGTGGACAGGATGTGTGGTGATTATATTGTGAAATCCTATAAAGAAATCAAGACAAAAGATATGAGCACTATCCTTCCATCAATGAAGTATAAGTGCCCAATAGCAGTTTACAGAATATAAAGTTCTATACCACAGTACAAGTGAACATATGCATGTAGATGGAAAAATAAATTTTAGAGCAGTTAAAAAGAAATATCATAATTTTTAAACCTTTGCAGCATCTAACAAGGTCGAAGGCCTTGTCCAGTTTATGAAAACCGAAGGTATCAAGTACTGCAAAGAGATCTTGATGAATATAAGGTTTCAAGAAGTTCACTTGCTCAAGAAATAGTGAAGATTTGGGTGCCATATTGGTAAAAATGGAGTAATTTTTGAAGATTGAGAGAGTTTGGAAGGGAGAATATTTCGCTAAGTGTTTAAGGAAGAAGAACAGTGTATGTATGTGATAGACGAACCGCCTTATCAAAATGTATATATATAGGTAGATAAGCTATAAGAAAGAGTAATATTTTAATTGATTTACTTCCCTTTTTCAGCTTTTTTTCTCGCCGCTTGAGTTATAGGCTTAAGATATATTATCTTCTCTTTTTCTGCGTTTGATACACGCGCTTTGATCATACGGTTGTAGTGTGGCGCGTTGTTTTTGTAGCCGTCACTTTTCTTCCTTTTTCTTGATTTGGTAAATATCTCCTCGATCACGTTTCCCAAACACTGTACTTAATCATCAAAAAATAAAAGATTTGGTATATTTATGTCAGTATTAGATATAGGAATTATGACATAATCGCCGTATCTTGTTGACTTTCCCCCTTGACCAAGTAATGGGAATATTATTAAAAGATTTAATTAATATCCACGTGGCATCTAGTGATCTGGTCCATATCGATCTCCCAATTAACGAGCTGTTGTTAATACTATCGACCTGTTTATGCCACTTTCAAGTTTTGGACATTAATCTTGCGTGATGATTTGCTAATAATTTCCGTTTGGAATTTAAACAATCTGATTATCAATCTCCTATTTGGATGATCTGTTGTCAATTCCCAGTTGGAATTTTACATGGCCTGTTTTTATCATTCTTGTTTGTATCGATCTGGTTCAAGTTCCCTGTTGGAATTTTGAACTTGACTTGATCTATGGCAATCTGGTCTTATCTTAAAGATTTAATAGTCCTAATTTACCACAAAGCATTTTGAACCTTTCTTCTGGTAATGCTTTAGTGAGAATGTCAGCTCTCTGTACTTCAGTGTGTATTTTCTCGATCTGTACATGTTTTCTTTCAACATGATCTATTATAAAATGATGTCTTACGTCCACATGTTTGTATCTGGTATGCAAAACAGGATTCTGTGTGATGGCTATAGCACTTGAGCTATCACAGAAAATGGGTATTTCCTTGACATCAATCTCATAATCTTTAAGTTGTTGTCTTAACCATAGTATTTGTGCACAACAAGTTCCAGCTGCCATATATTCTGCCTCTGTGGTTGATGTGGCAACAGATGTCTGTTTCTTTGAGAACCAAGAGATCAGATTATTTCCTAAAAACTGACATGTACCAGATGTTGACTTTCTGTCCAGCTTACATCCAGCATAATCTGAATCTGTTTATCCAGTTAGCTCAAATTTATCTTCACATGGATACCATAATCCAATATGGGTTGTTCCCTTGAGATATCTTAAAATCTTCTTAGCTGCTTCCATGTGACTCTTTGGGATTTGCTTGATATCTTGCACATACACCTACTGCAAATGTGATGTCAGGTCGACTGGCAGTTAGATATAGTAGTGATCCTATGATCCCTCTGTATTGTGTAATATTGGCTGGTTTTCCTTCTTGATCAGGATCGATTTTCCCATTGGACTGCATTGGGATTTTAACTGATTTGCTTTCTTTCATCCCAAATTTAGTTAGCAGATCGTTGATGTATTTTGTTTGATTAATGAAGATACCATCTGGTTCCTCCTTGACCTGCAAACCTAGAAAGAAACTCATCTCCCCCATCATGGACACTTGATACATACTTTTCAAAAGTTCAGCAAATTTGTCACATAAATAGGTGGATTGAGATCCCAATATGATATCATCTACATAGATCTGTACTAAGAGGATATTTTCTTTGACTTTGATGATGAATAAAGTCTTGTCAACTGATCCTCTTCTGAATCCAGAATCTAGTAGAAATGTTGATAATGTCTCATACCAAGCTCTAGGGGTTTGTTTAAGACCATAGACAGCTTTTGTCAGTCTGTATACTTTCTGGTTTGGATCTGCTTGTTCAAATCCAGGTGGCTGTTCCACATAAACTTCTTCTTCAAGGATACCATTTAGGAAAGCACTTTTGACATCCATCTGGTATACTTTGAATCGTTTGTGTGCAGCATATGCCAAGAATAGCCTAATTGCTTCTAGTCTGGCTACGGGTGCAAATGTTTCATCAAAATCAATGCATTCTTATTGATTATAGCCTTTAGCTACTAATCTGGCTTTGTTTCTGACTACTTCACCATTCTCATCCCGTTTATTTTTGAACACCCATTTTACACCAATCACACCTTGGTGTTTGGGTTTGTCCACGAGATACCAGACCTCATTCCTTTTGAACTCATTGAGTTCTTCTTGCATTGCTGTTATACAATCTGCATCTTGTAGTGCTTCATGAGCATCAGATGGTTTAATGCGAGAGAGATAGCAGCTTAACAATGCACTTTCTCCATGCATTCTTCTGGTTTTCACACGATCTGATGGGTTCCCAACAATCAGTTCTGGTGAATGATCTTGTATCCATCTCTTTCTCCTGGTCATATCTTCATCAAATATATCAGGTTCAGGTTGATTTGTTGGTTCCTCAAATTCAGGGTGTGATGTAGAAGATGGTTGGAATGGATTCTCATCAGGATTTTCTTCTGGATTTGGATTTTCAGATTGATTATCTTCTGCAATGACTGTTTCATTGCTTGGTGATCTGTTTTCATCCAGATCATGTTGTGTTGTTCCCCCTTGCTGTATGATTTTTTCAGCAATAGGTGGAATGTTAATCTCTTCATCATCACTTTTTGAATTCCAGATAAGAATATCTTCAAGTAGTAGTTCATTCATCTTTCTTGTAGTCATCTGGTTCTCTGTCTGTTTTTCATCTAGTGACCTGTACTCAACAATAGACACTTCAAAGACAACATGAGGTGTTACCTCCACAATATGAGAGTTCTTATTGTAGACTCGATATGCTTTACTAACATCAGAATATCCTAAGAATATTCCAGGGTCAGTTTTGCTATCAAAAGTCCTCAATTGAGATTTCCCATTATTATGTATGTGACACAAACAACCAAAAGTTCGAAAGTAAGAGATCTTAGGCTTTCTGTTGTTCCAAATCTCATATGGTGTCTTTCCATGTCTGAGTGTGATAGATTATCTGTTTTGAGTATAGCAGGCTGTGTAAATGGTTTCAGCCCAGAATTTCTTTGGTAGATTGGTTGCATTAAGCATTGTGGGAGCTACTTCTTTTAGAGATCTATTTCTTCTTTCTACAACTCCATTCTGTTGAGGAGTTCGAGCAGCAGATGTTTGATGAGTGATCCCCATCTTATTGCAGTATGCTTCAATCTTTTGGTTGAGAAATTCTGTTCCTCGATCTGTTCTGATAGAAGTTATACTCATCTCCTTCTGTTTGGTGATCTTGTGTAAAAAGTCAGGGAGTTTGTCTAGAGTCTCTTTCTTCTTTAAGAAAAACATGACCCAAGTGAATCTTGAGTAATCATCTATGATTACTAAGGTGTATTTTCTCCCATTTATGCTTAGAGGTTTGACTGGACCAAACAGATCTAAAAGCAAGAGCTCCAGTATTCTTGATGTTGAGTGAGCTGTTTTGCTTGTAAAAGATGATCTGGTCTGCTTTCCAGCTTGACAGGCTTCGCATATATGATCTTTATCATATATTTGATCTAGTAGACCTTCCACTAGTTTTCCTTTTCCAATCTTGTTGATTGACTTGAAGTTTAGATGGCTCAATCTCTTGTGCCATAACCAGCTTGTTTCTGATACTGTTTTAGTAACTAAACAAGTCTCGATCTGGTTTGTCCACAGGACAATATCTAACTTGTCCTGCAGTTTACCGGTAAGGAGTATCTCATCTCCTTCCTTGTTCTTCACAAGACAATTGTTAGTATCAAAGATGATCTGATTACCATTAGCACAGAATTGACTTACAGAGAACAGATTGTGTCTAAGACCCTCTACATACGAGACATTTGTGATGTTGGTCTTGCCAACTTTTATGTTTCCATATCCTCTGGTGTACCCTTTTGAGTTATATCCAAAGGTGACCTGTGGTCCTGGCTTCTCTATGTAATCTGATAGTAGGTTCTTATCACATGTCATGTGTTTTTAACAGCCACTATCTATGATCCAGATCGCTCCTTTTGCTATCTTGCTTCTTCTTGCAGTTTTCTGATCCTGCAATTAATTACACTTAGCTACCCTTCAACGTGTGGGTGCTTGGTTATTAGCAAATGTTCCCTTTCGAATCCAGAACATTTTTGGGTTAGGAACAAAAATATAACAGGTAATGATATTCCCATCATTATCAATTTTAGATAAGGAGTGAATTTCAGATGGATGGAATCTCTCTATTCCATCATTCTTTAGACTCTTCTTGATAGGTAGTGTCCTGTTGACATTCTTTGTTCGGTTGCCATTTTTATTTGGCAATGTCCTATTGACATTATTTTTATGAGCATGATCTGTTTTTGTGTAATATGCTGGTTGCCCCATTGTTTGATAGTACTGCCTGTTCATGGTCTCTTTCATGACCATCTTTTGGGGATGACCTTTCTTGTTTTTCAAGTTTTTTACTTGATCTGGTATTTGTTTTTGTTGGGAACCCTAACGTATTTTTTGTTTTGATGATGATCCTTCGAAACACACTTAGTTCTTGTTTGTATTAAATTGTTGTACATGTAAACAGATAACTACATATAAAGTGAATTCTGTTAGAGAACAGATTAGGAGATGACTTGACATGTAAACGAATTATTCCTATAGAAGTCATTTCTATAAATAGCATAGGATGAAGGCCAAGATTTCACGCCAAGAAGGAATCGATCTGCTGTAACAGACAACGACCAGATCACTGACCAGATCGATGATCACAGCGAAGCACCAGATTGATAGAGTCATCAAACCACCAGATGACATCATCCTACACATCATATCATCTTGCCACGTCAAATTTGAAGCCCATCCAACAGGGATTGGGTAAAGAACCTACGATTGACATAAGGAAGGAAAGCAACCGTTAGTGATCTGCTTTCCATACTTAAAAGATTGAGTCAACGTTTTCTACAAGGCAAGAAGAGATATGATGGATATCATTGATTGGAAATCTACAATCAATCTCACGCCAATCAGCAACGGCTAGAATTTTTAAAATTCAATGCCTATATATATTTGGAGCCACGGTCTGGAGAAAAAAACAACACGCACGCGAGCTATATTGACAACATACTCTCAAGCATTCTCTGAACCAGACTAAGAGCTTCAAACAAACTGTGATACTACATCACACCAATCTCATCTTGTTGGGTCCCGGGAGAGCAGGTGTGGTGTATGGGGGGGGGAATACACCACAATCCAACTTTTCGCGTTTGGCTGTTAGAACAGCATGTTGAGATAGCTCGCTGTTTATTCCATAAACAGCTCGCTTGGTATAGCAGACCAATCTCCTCTAATGTAGAGAGATATCCAGCTGCTCAAGTAAGTTCTCAACTCAGAGTGAGTAATCTATTAAGGAACAGATGGACTGGCAGCTGGCTGAAGCATACCAGACAATCTGTCCAAACACAGATCGTGTGCGGAAGCTGTGTGAAGGTTGTTGGTTGCTCTTACACATAGAAAATATATTTTGTTTATACCGAGTGTTCTTTAGGAGGTTGATTCAAATGCACAGCTCGCTGTTGGGTAACAGCTCGCTGGTGAAGTGATAAACAAAGAATCAAACTAATGCAATGCAAAATATAAAAGAACACACAATATTTAACGTGGTTCGGGAAACCCCCTACGTCCACGATCGATCAAAGCTAGATCGATGAATCCCTTAACCTTGGATCCCTCGCTTATTAATCCTCGTTGAGTACGAGCCAAAACTCGCTTATTTATCCTCGTTGAGTACGAGCCAAAACTCGCTTATTTATTCTCATTGAGTACGAGATTACAACTCTCTTGTTTAAACTCGTCGAGTACGAGATCTGAGTTCGGTTTTATAATCGTTCTTCCTCCGAGCTTTTAGCTATGGAGGAAACTAGAACTATGGGCTTTGTAGGCTCAAAACAAATGTAAGTTCTAGCGGGTTTATCTTCAGAATAATGGTGATCTCTCTCTAATTTACAACACTCAAGGATGTATATAATCTATATCTAGTGTTGAATAAATCAATCGAATACTGGAGAGAATCTTGTAGCGTTGTAGCTTTTTCTGGGCAATATCACGAACTCACGAACCATTATTTCTGAAGAAGGCTTGAAGTATTTAAAGGCATATTTGAATTATAGCCGTTGGAAGTCTTTGCAGCTTTTGCAGTAAGCATTAAATGCTCTTTTGACCGTTGACTACTGACTGTACTTCTAGCCGTTGGAGTTTGTCCTACGTGGATGTTGACGTGGCATAGGACAGGTAGGCTCTATCAATTTAGGTAGATTAAAGCTTCCTCCAACTGGGATGAGCAGCTCGCTGTTCATCTCGGTATGCAGCTCGCTGTCCATCTCGCTAAACAATCTGTTAGATACATGTTATTTTGCAGTTTGCTTCTTGAACAGCTAGCTGTCCATTTCGCTATGCACAGATAGTTGTCTTTCTTTTTTCTTCTTATCGACCTGTCCATCAATTTTACGATCTGTCCTTGATCTAATGATCTGTCCCTCGGTAAGTATGCTGACCTTCTGTGCAATAACATAGATGCTATAAAAACTAAGTCTAGATAGAATGTGTAAGTCCTATGAACAGATCGTTACTTCAATCTGTTCTCACATTTTGACTTAACCTGCTACTAAACAAGGTCGATCTTTATAGCACAGATCGTTAATTTAATCTGGCTTTACAGGTTGATCTCTCTTCTACTAGATAGACAAAATAAGATCAAGCTCTATGACACAGGTTGTAAACTCAACCTGATCTTACATGTTAGCTGATCTACTATTGAGAATACAGATGGTTTCTATGGACACGATCTGTCTTTCATCTATCTGTCCTTACACTTAAGCATCTGTTGTCTATCTAATCTAGACACAAATAAAGATAAATACTTAAGCATTAATAAACATTAAAGCGTAAGCACAGTTTAAAATTATGCATATATAATATGGTTTCGCATCATCAAAACATATACATAATGATTTCCACAATCATCAAAAAGGTTCCCAACACATCTCGATTCAAGTCTGTCTTATCGAGAGAAACGAGATCACCTTGCTAGCTAGTAGTTTTCTAGTGGAAACGGAGAGGTAATCTGTTGTAAAGGGACACGACCCTTATTTTGTGCATAAGTATCTCTCTAGCATTGATTGATACTTGTGACTCATTCTCTACGAGTATAAACAAGCAGAGTATCCTATTAGTAGATAATCTGGTCTAGTTTTGACCAGATCGTGGACGTAGGGATTTTCCGAACCACGTTAAACAACTATGTTCTTTATATTTCTGCAAATTTACTTTTAGTTGTTTATTATTCTAACTATTTGCACTATCACATAATCTGCATCTCAATCAATCTGCTTAACAACCTGACTAATCCTTAAGGTTTTCTAAACAAGAGCATTCATTAAATCCACCATATTTCCGCACACTCAATACTTAGAAAATAATAAGATCACTCTTATTATTGTCTAAGTGTTTACACTAAGAGAGCAATCTGTTTGGACTAATCTTATATCGATCTGTTGATCAATCTGGTTAGTCATCTGATGAGCAATTTCTCATTTAAGAATAGCTTGAACTCTCTTATAAATAACCAAGTAAACTAAAAAGTTTGTATTTGGTGTATTCCCCCCCCCCCATACACCAAACCTTGCTCTTTCAGGACCAACAAGTGGTATTAGAGCAGTGGTTCAAACGACCATTGTTTTGTTTCACAAGGTTAATACCTGCGCGGTCAACTTGAATAGATCTAGTAAAACCTATTTTCATTCACGTGCATACTATCTGCTATGGAATCATCTGTTGTCAGGGCTTCTGAAGAATTCTCCATTCAAGGTTATAGAGAATGGAGCTTCAGAATCAAAATGGCACTCAAAGCCCATCACTATCTGATGTGGAAAGTTATTGAAGAAGGCCCACTACAGATCACTGAAGAAGTGACAGTAACTACCTCAACTGGAGTAACAACACAGATAGCTCCTAAAGACCCAAGAAAATACACAGCAGAGGAACGTCGTGAAGCCAATCTGGATGACTTTGCTAAAGGAATCATATCTAGCACAGTCAAAGGGGTACATCTGGCCAAAATCCAAGATTTGGATACTGCCAAAGAGATGTGGGAAGCCCTAAGAGACTTGTGTCTAGGATCTGAAGTCATGATTGAGAACAAGCTGTCTCTAGCCTGCAACAAATATGATGAATTCAAGATGAAACCAGACGAGACAATAGAACAAATGAAGATGAGATTCACTGGAATTCTCCTTGAGATATCTGCGTTCAATAAAAACAAATATACTCAAAGGGAGAAGAATATGAAAGTACTCAGAGCACTTACACCTAGCTGGGAGATCTATGCTGCAATGCAAATTTCAATGAACTGTCTACAGAAGCATTATTTGATCACCTTGAAGGTCATGAATGTGACATTCAAAGAATTCGAGGACCAGATCATCTGTCCAAAAAGGCAGAAAGCAGTTCTAAGAAGGACAAAGAAGTTGCCTTCAAAGCAAAAAGCAAACCAGATGAACCTCTGAACCTTCTCTACCAGATGAAGAGAAAGGCTATAACAAACTGTTAAAGGAGTTTGCAATGATCGCCAAACGTATGTACAAGATGGAGATCAGATCGAAGAAATACAGACGTTTCTATAAAGACAACAAAAACAAATTCTACAAGAAGCGTGACAATGATCGATCTGATAACAAGGAAGAATCAAAACAGCAGATCGGTAAAATCTCTAAAACATCGAACTCTACATATTATACCTACTTTGGTTGTGGCAGAACAGGTCACTTCAAAACAGACTGTCCTGATCTATCCAAAAGTCAAAGAGAAGAGTTGAGAGCAAAGAGAGATCGAAAACTCAAACATGAACGAAAAGCCATGTTAGTTGAACAAGAATCAAGCAGCTCGATTCATTTCTCAGATAGCTCATCAGAAAATGATGAAGCCTTCTTTGTTAATGACGAAGAAGTTTGGGATGAATGCTATGTGGGACTAGACAACGGTCTGGACGAAGTCTAGGTAAATTCATGCTATTCCAATTCCTCAAATGATATCAATCTGGAATAGGATAATGAAGATCAAACTGACTACTCTTGGGAAGAAGTAAATGAGATGTTCAAAAGCTATTCGAGCATCAAGAGACTGTTTAGAGAAGTTGTAGAAGAAAATGACAGATTGAAGAAATCAGAAGAGATACTGAGCACAGCCAACACTAAATTCATTGCTCAGATAACTGATCTGGAAGAACAGATCAAGGGAAAGAATAGTGAGATCCACTCTTTAAATTCAAAAGTTAAAGATCTCATTAATAGGAATAATGTTGCTGAATAGAAGATAAAGAAAGGGAAAGAAATGATTTACAAGAGTGATGAACGTGCTAAGTTGCTAATCAACCTGCAACAACAGGGCACATCTGGATTAGGATATCCAGGGCACTTAGGAAAATCTTCGAGCACCATCAACTTTGTACAAGAAAGGAAACAAATACCAGATCAAGTGAAAAACTTGAAAAACAAGAAAGGCCATCCCCAAAAGATGATCATGAAAGAGACCGTGAACAGACAGTACTATCAAACAAAGAATCAACCAGCCTGTTACACAGAAACAGATCACGCTCATAAAAATAATGTCAATAGGACACTGCCAAATAAAAATGGCAACCGAACAAAGGATGTCAACAGGACACTACCTATCAAGAAGGGTCTGAAGAATGATGGAATAGAGAGATTCCATCCATCTGAAATTCACTCCTTATCTAAAATTGATAATGATGGGAATATCATTACCTGTTATATTTCTGTTCCTAACCCAAAATGTTCTGGATTCGAAAGGGAACATTTACTAATAACCAAGCACCCAAACGTTGAAGGGTAGCTAAGTGTAATTAATTGCAGGACCAAAAAACTGCAAGAAGAAGCAAGATAGCAAAAGGAGCGATCTGGATCATAGATAGTGGCTGTTCAAAACACATGACATGTGATAAGAACCTACTATCAGATTACATAGAGAAGCCAGGACCACAAGTCACCTTTGGATGTAACTCAAAAGGGTACATCAGAGGATATGGAAACATAAAAGTTGGCAAGACCACCATCATAAATGTTTCGTATGTAGAGGGTCTTAGCCACAATCTGTTCTCTGTAAGTCAATTCTGTGCTAATGGAAATCAGATCATCTTTGATACTAACAATTGTCTTGTGAAGAACAAGGAAGGAGATGAGCTACTCCTTACCGGTAAACTGCAGGACAGGTTATATATTGTCCAGTGGACAAACCAGATCAAGACTTGTTTAGTTACTAAACCAGTATCAGAAACAAGCTGGTTATGGCACAAGAGATTGAGCCATCTA
>JAPKLX010000602.1:1741-35980 GCA_026898415.1 Leonotis leonurus | reverse complement strand
TCATCAAATGGTTCACTAATAATCATTCAAATTTCATCACCCGCCTCTTCTGCATCTGCACCCTCGACCTCTTCTTCGTCTCCAACTTCGGCTGCGGCTGCGGCGGATGTGGCGGCACCTTGATGGTCTCCCCCTAGTTGGGAAGAGAGGCACGCCTGGAGGGACGGAACAAGTCCAGCCAAGGAAGAGAGAACACCTATCAACTCCTGGAATGTCTGAGTCGGCAACAGAACTCCAGAGGAAGAGACAGGAGCAGCGGGATTTGTCCAGGGAAGATCCGCCACCTTACTCTTGCTAAACAAAGAAGGATGGATGGTATAGACTGGAACCGGATCCGCTCCCTGACTCCTGGTGACCGACGTGAATCCCTGATGAGCCAGCACCCTGCAGATAAGAGAGGGAAAGGGCAGAGACGAAAGTTGTGCTTTGGAAGAGAGAGCAGCAAATTGATCAAAGATAATACGCCCTAGGTTGAGGGGTTTGTGATGCCCCACAAGATAGAGCAGGACTCCGTGCTGCTGAATAACGACAGTTGTGTTGGAGGAAACAATCCAATTGTAAGTTAAGACCCGGTATAAGACCGAGTAGAGATGGGTCAGCCATGAAGACTTCATTGGCTGGGCCCACTTGGATCGTTTCCCGCCGGTAATTTCTCGAGCAACCTCAGCCAGATCAGAGACTGCTTCTCCTTCCACACTTGGAAACCCTAGGGCAGAGTTGATGCTTTCTGCCGAAAAGTCGTAGATGCAGTTGTACAAATAAATCTTCCCAAAGTTGACAGAGGAGCGATCACCAAATGAACTATGAAGATTACAGTAAAAATGTCGAACAGTAGTCTTAACATAATCAGGGAGGTCGAAAATGGTACCCAACAAACCCCGCGCGCGGAAGAAAGACAGAAGGTTGTATTCATCGAAACTGGACTCGTCAGCCGTGCGTTCACAGGCACAGGGTAGAGTCTTGATACGCTTCCACTTGATAGCGGCAGTTGTATCATAGAACTGAAGGTTGAGGGCCTTCTCAACATCTAGTGGGAGGACCTCGTCGTCAGAAACGTCGGGGACCTTTTTTTTGCTCTTCATCGTGGCTGTTGCAGGGGAGGTTGGTTCAATCTTGACAACCGGAGAATGCAGACGAGGGCGCTTGGGAGCCGAAGAGACCTCATCTTCACTATCATCAGGAACAACTACTGTAGGCGCTGGATTCTTGGATTTCCTGGAAAGAGTGGTGTGAGTAGAACCCCGTGTAGTGGGTCTGCGAGCCGGGGGAGTAGGCGTCAGAGATGGGGATTTTGACGGAGAAAACTCAGGAACAGGGTCCTCGATGAGAGCTACAGTGGTAACGGGGGGAAGTGATAGTTCAACCACCGCGACGATAGGAGTCTCGAGCGCTGGAGAAGCTGAATCCTGAACAGGAGCATCAAAGAGCGGCGGAGTAGTAACAGTGTCAGCAACCGGAGCAGTGACGGGGGTAGTGGGTTCCACCGCAATAGGCAGAATACTAACTGAAATTGGCGGCACCATGACGGCCGGTGGAGCTATGGATGGTTGGAGTGACTGGAGGAGTGAAGGGTTGGCGGCAATGAGAGCTTGAAGTAAGGCGGTGACATCAGGAGTGGGTGGAGACGCCATTGTGGAGAAACGGGAAGATGAACAGGAGAGAAAAATGAGGGTTTATGAGTAAGGGATTTTGGATGGGAGATATGTTGTGTTATGCAAGATCAAGTAAGTGTATCAATCTTGGAAGAAGTGCGGATATGGTAAAGAAGGAGTAGGGTTTGTCTAGGGTTTTGATGTGACATGAGAGAGAATGATGCCAATAGACTGCGACGGTTGAATTCAAAAAGTAACTTTTGCCGTTTCATTTCCCTTCCTGACACAACAAACTCCAAACAACACGCTACGCGACAGTTACCACCCACTAGCACACGAGAGATGCGGATGTTGAGGAGACCACACTTGAACACGCAAAAACACAAGGCACAAGATTGCTGACAAAACAGTGTAAGAAAAACAAAAAAACACACACTCAGTCCCGCTTGCTCTGTTGTGTCAACAGTTGTTGCAACATCCACCTAGCTTAATAGATAAAATATGTGCAGAACTACAAGAATCCAAAGGTTAGTGAGCGTAGAGTGCATCGTCGCAGCGAACGCCGTGCCCTTAGCCTTTCACCCTCGAAAGCAGTCGCAGTTGCAATCCTTTTGTAAGGTAGCATCGTCGTAGCGAGCGCCGTGCCCCCCAAACTACTTGGATTGTTTACCACACAGATAGAGAAAAAAATATAGAAATAAAACCAGGTTTCAGAATATTGAATATGTTGACTAAGATGTTATCCCAGCAAGCTAGACACAACAAGCTACACCCTTGATATAGATAATAGAATATGGGAATTAGGGTGTAGCACAACACACATTTTAATGAAAAAAACAGAGACCAAGAGATTTTCGTAAGAAAACAAATCTCTCATGATCCAAGGGTTTTGTAAAGATGTCAGCAATTTGGTTCTCAATTTTCACATATTCAAGCTTGATTACCTCTTGTTGCACTAACTCTCGAATGAAGTGGTGTCTTATGTCGATGTGCTTAGTTTTGGAGTGCTGAACAGGATTCTTGGAAATGTTTATGGCGCTCATGTTGTCACAGTACACAACCAGGTCATTATTGTCTAGCCCATAGTCACTTAACATCTATTTAAGCCACAGCAATGGTGTACAACAGCTGCCTGCGGCAACATACTCAGACTCAGCAGTGGATAAGGAAACACAGTTTTGCTTACGGCTGTGCCATGACACAATGTTGTTTCCTAGGTAAAAGCATCCTCCACTTGTACTCTTCTGATCATCAACATCACCAGCCCAATCAGAATCACTGAAACCTACCAAGCTCATATTCATGTGTTTAGAAAATAATATGCCCAGGTCAATAGTTCCAGCAACATACCTGATTATCCGCTTAACAGCTTTGAGATGAGAAGCTTTGGGTTTAGCTTGATACCTGGCACACACACATACGCTAAACATCAAATCTGGACGAGTGGCTGTTAGGTACAACAGGCTTCCTATCATTGATCTATAGAGTGTTGGGTCAACATCTTCTCCAACATCATCTTTTGTTAGCATCTCTGTGGAGCCCATAGGTGTCTTCATGTGCTTTGTACCTTCAATATTGAATCTCTTTATCATTTCCTTGGCGTATTTGCTTTGAGATATAAAAATGCCATCTTGTCCTTGTTTAACCTGCAAACCAAGAAAATATGTGAGCTCGCCCACCATGCTCATCTCAAACTTGGTAGACATTGCACCTGAAAAATCAGTTAACATGTTACGTGATGTAGAACCAACAATCATATCATCAACATAAATTTGAGTAATAAGAATGTGTTGTTCTTCCCTTTTTATAAACAATGTCCGGTCAGCAGCACCTCTCACAAACCCATATGTGAGAAGAAAATTTGTGAGATGTTGATACCAAGCTCGTGGTGCTTGTTTGAGACCATATAAAGCTTTCTTCAACCGAAAAACATGATCCGGTTTGTGAGGGTCCTCAAAGCCTTTCGGTTGCTCTACATACACCTCCTCCTTTAGCTCGCCATTAAGGAATGCTGCCTTCACATCCATCTGGTATAGATTTATGTTGAGGTAGCACGCGACAGCTAACAGCAGCCGAATGGATTCAAGTTGGGCTACTGGCGCAAATGTGTCATCAAAGTCGACTCCTTCGACTTGTGTGTACCCTTGAGCAACTAATCTTTCTTTGTTGCGCACAACAGTTCCTTTCTCATCAGATTTGTTCTTTAAAATCCACTTTGTGCCAATAACATTCTTGTTGGTTGGCCTGGGAACAAGGTACCAAACATCGCTACGCACAAACTGGTTGAGTTCTTCATGCATAGCATTTATCCAGAACTCATCAGTTAGTGCTTCCTTGACACTCTTGGGCTCAAATTTGGAAACGCAGCATGTTATGCCTTCAACTGTAGAGCACATGGAGTATAGACACGCCATTTCTCTATAGTTTATTTGCTGTTTTCGTCGGGTCTGAACACCGTCCTCAATGTTTCCAATAACTTGAGTAAGTGGATGATTCTCTCTCACTCGCCCTGATGGTTCTCTACGAGGAGTGACCTGTTGGGACTCATCTAGCTTATCTTCGGGTTCCTGTTCTGTGGTGTTGACCACCACAGTAGTGTTAACTTCTGTGTTTGGTGGAACAGTTTGCGTCTCAACAGGAGATGTAACAACTCCCCCTTCATATATATCGTCTTCTGCGTCCACTTCTTTGTTGCCATCACCTGCATCATCAAAGACTACATTAACTGATTCTTGTATCGTTTTGACACGAAGATTAAATACCCTATAAGCTACACTGTTTGTTGAGTACCCGACAAATACACCTTTGTCACTTTTATCATCAAACTTAGTTACATACTCTCGATCATTTAAGATAAAACAAACACACCCAAAAACACGAAGATGTTTTAGGTTAGGTTTTCTCCCTTTTAGTAGCTCATATGGTGTTTTAAATGACTCTGGTCGAATGTTGACTCGGTTGTTGATGTAATAGGCGGTGTTTACTGCCTCAGCCCAAAAACGTTTCGCCATTTGGCTTGAGCTCAGCATTACCCTAGCCATCTCAATCAAGGTCCTATTCTTACGTTCGACCACACCATTCTGTTGTGGGGTTTTTGGAGCAACAAATTCTTGGTATATACCTTTGTCATCACAGAAGCTCGTGAAACGTGAATTCTCAAATTCACGACCATGATCTGACCTTATGCGAGATATTCTAGCATCAAACACATTAGTAACACGAGAAAACATATTTTTGAACAACTCAAATGTTTAAGATTTTTCTCGTAAAAAGTAGGTCCATGTGAACCTAGAAAAATCATCAACCACAACAAGTACATACCTTTTACCACCAATACTTTCCACTTCCATGGGTCCTACCAGGTCCATGTGTAGAAGTTCAAAGCATCGGTTGGTCCCGAAATGTTGCTCACGATGTTGTACGACAGGATGTGAGGCATGTAATTGTTTTCCTCGTTGACAGTCGCCACATATGATTTGGTCAGCATTCCCAAGCTTTGGTAAACCTCGTACAGCATCCATCTTGATTAACCTACCAACATTTCTAAAGTTAGTATGGCCTAATCTTTTATGCCATAGCATGACATCATCAGCTTGAGCCTTGTTGCACTTCACATGATCAGTCATATAACAATTATCTGATGACCTCTGACCTATCGTGATACACAAGTTACTGTTATTGTACACTTCACATGCATCTCTAGTAAATTTCACAAGCATGTTTCCATCACACAATTGACTTATGCTTATTAAGTTCGCCATAAGTCCCTGCACATGATAAACATTTGTTAAGGCAGGCAAACCAGGAACATTTAGTGTACCTTTCCCAACAATTTTACCTTTTGAGCCTCCACCGAAGGAAACATTTCCTCCATCATATGTCTCATAATTGGAAAGGAAAGTTTTGTTACCTGTCATGTGACGGGAACATCCGCTGTCAAAATACCAAGAGCCTGAAACGTTAGTCTTCAAAGCTGTGTATACAACATTACAAGTTAGGTCAGATTTCTTTACCCACACTGTTTTGGGTTTCTGTGATGGTTCACACTCAGATCTCTCATCCCTTTGTTTTTGATAACAGAAAGGTCTTATATGTCCTGGTTTCATACAGTAATGACATATATACTTTCTCCTATATCTTTTACTCTTTTTCTTACCTTTCTTACCTTTTCCAGCTGGAGAGATCCCTTGCTTCATCGGTGTTGAGATCTCTGTGGGCACAGCAACTGCTTTGCCTTTTGATGTTTCCCCTTCCGGTGTGGACCTCTTACATAACACAATTGGTGCAGCATATCCAAGGCCTTGTGTACCGGGGTTCGCACTGTTCATGATCTCTTGGAGAGAGTAAGTCCCAGTACTCCATTTTCTGATGGTCATCTCTGCCTCTTCAAGCTTTGACTTAACCTTGGTGAGCTCCACATCACGTTTTGTGATCAACGCCTCTTGTTTTGACTGAACTTCCTTTAGACGTGTTACCTCAGCTGTTGCGGTCAGCAGATCTCTCGCTTGATGTTTTCGTTTGCACAACAGCTCATCATATAACCTTTTTAATCCTTGGATTACCATGACTGCATGGTCATCACATTCTTCACCACATACAGAGTCTATGTCATCCTTAACACTTCCTGTATCATCAACAGAAGCGTTTAAGCAAAACAATGTAGAGTAGTAGTTAGAATCATACCTTTTGGAGTAGGCTGGATCATCAACGTGTGGTTCTTGGGATGGACCAGTTGCGTGCAATACAAGGTTCTCAAACATGGCTTCATCCATATCTTCGAAGAATTCATGCTCATCATCATTCCACGACACCCAATAAGACTTACCCCTTTTTCGAAGTGTGTTGGCACACTGATTTGCAAAGTGTCCAAAGCCTTTACACTCATGGCACTGGATGCTGTCCAGTTTTGAAGAGTTATACCTAACTACTTTATTAGGAGCTTTCTTCGTGGGGGGTTGCCTCGCCTTATTTTTATCTTTTGGAGGTTGATAGTACTCAAACCGTGGCCCATCTTTTTTCCTTGGATTGATCTTTGGCTCGCTTCTAACCTATCACCATACGGTTAAACTTCCTAGTGATCATGGCAATATCTTCTTCGTCAAAGGTCTCCTCTTCTTCAGGTTCACTGGGGTCCATTTGTAACTTACTGCCCGATGTTGAGGAGCTTGATCCTGCAGTCAGAGCCATTGCCTTCTTCTTGGGAAAAGTCCCTCTTGCCTCGTGATTCATCTCATATGTTTTGAAAGAATTCATGAGGTCCGTAAACTCTAGCGCATTTACACCTAGAACTGTTTCAATGGTTGTTACCTTCATATCAAACCTTGGTGGCAACGTTCGAAGTGCTTTGGAAACAAGCACCTTGTTGCTCAGTGGGTCTCCAAGATCTTGACACTCATTAGTGATGTCAAGAATCCTTTTCATGTAGCTAGAGATGTCTTCATCTTCCTCCATCTTCATATCCTCGAATTGAGAGGCGAGGATACGTAGACGAGACTGCTTGACACTCTTGTCTCCTTCACAGTGTCTTTGTAGATTATCCCAAGCATCTTTCGCACACATACAGTTCTTGATTACTTTGAACATGTTTGTGTCGACAGCTGAGACTATGGCATTTAGTGCTCGATCATCAAGAGTGGCAGCTTCAATTTGTTCACGTGACCAGACACTTTGGTCTATTGGAACACAATCGCTGTCAGCATCAGTTTGCTTTGGTGGTTACCACCCATTCTCCATAGAGATCCATGCTCGTCTATCAAGAGATTTGATATAAGAGCGAGTACGTGACTTCCAGTAAGAATAATTCGAACCATCCAGGATTGGAGGTCGAAATGCTCCAGTGCTGTTAGGATCCATCGTGTTAGAGTTGTGGTGACACCGTCAGGACCACACTCAATGTGTCGAGTGAAGGCTCTGATACCACTTGAAAGTGTATCACCTACTCTAAGTAAATGTTGCGGAAGCTAAATAAGGACACACGGGATAATTTTGTGTAGGCTGTGTTAACAAACAACCTACACGGCAGCCTTACGGCCAAAAAGAATAATCAAAATAAGTGTTGTGTTGTTACAATGTTTCGGACCACACAACATCAACACTTCTCACTAAAATACTAAATGCGTGATCTTACAAGACTAGGATCACACTCACTAAACTACGAAATAAATCTGCAAAAAGTGTATCTCTAACTTAAAACGATATCAATATATATAGAGATAACTCATGGGCTTGGACTTCATAGGATTGTAACTGCCAGCCCATGTCTTCCTTGAATCTCTCAACCGCTGTCGTGCTCCGCAAGAATCGCCTGGGCAGTTTGTGACCTCCGACAAACATGGAAACAGAGCTCCACTAAAAACGTCAAACTCTCAACTGCCTTCCACTAATCGGTCTTCTCCTTATGACTCGGTCAACTCAGTTCTTCGTGCATTCTCACTCCTACACCAAGTCAACGTCCACGTGGCAACTCGGTGTTGAGCATAACAGCGAGATCAACATCTAACCTGTGAAGAACACAAAAACACACATGTTAGGTTCAACATAAGGAATAATAGAATAAAATACCTAACACGGTGGATAGTACTGTTGTTGTTGATGCTGAGGGTGAAAGTTTTGGGCTGGTGGCCGTCTGTTTTGGAAATTTTGTACTCCATAGCCTTGGAATTGGGGTTTCCATCCTGAGTTTTGTTGAGGTTGAGGTTGGGGTGTGAATCCTTGTGCCGCGTAAATCTCAGCTTGTCCTTCGGATGTCATCTCTCCCATTCGCAGACATCCCTCTACAACGTGGCCAAAGTCGCCACAAATTCCGCATGGTTCCGGTGTAGTATGCTAAATAGACGGTGATGGGGATCAATTCATCTTCAATTCTTGTAGCTCCCGCATCATCTCCGCCATTTACTTTTTGAGATCGGGAGTAGCGATCACTGCACTGGCCTCCATTTGTCTCGATCGAGAGGATTTTTGCTGCGAACTTGCGGCTAGCATCTCAAAGATCTCATTCATCTCTTCCATCGTCTTAACTGTAATGTTTCCTCCCGCCGAACTGTCCACCATAAACTGAGTAGTCTGAAGCAACCCATCATAGAAAAACTGGCATAGCATCTCTGGTGCCATCTGATGGTGCGGGCACTGCTGTAGTAGCTCCTGGAATCTCTCCCACGCCTCATGGAATGGCTCATTGTGGGCTTGCGCGAAGTTCATTATCTTAGTACGTACTGCTTGAGTTTTGTGATGCGAGTAGTACTTCAACATGAACTTCTCACAAACCGATGCTCAAGTGGTGAGTAATCCGGGTTGAAGAGATAGGAACCAAGATTTGGCTCTATCCTTCAACGTGTAAGGGAAACACTTCAACTTGAGTTGATCCTCCGTCAGTGAGTGAAGCAGGAAGGTTTGCACTACCGTGCAATATTCTTGGATGAACGTCAGAGCGTCTTCACTCGGGTACCCATGGTACGTCGGCAGCAGTGATTGCTGGTGTGGCTTCAACTCATAGTTCCGGACTGCAGTGTCAAAAACAATAGCTGAAGTAGTGGTTGCGCTGAATTTGGGCCTAGTGAAATCACCCCTATAGCGCAGTCTCTCGTCCTTATTCTCATTGGCCATCTCTTCGAATAAACGCGATAGCAAAAATTCATCAATGTGCTCAATGTCTTCTTCTACGGTGGCTAGGATCGCACGCTTCCGGTTTATGTTATCGATGAAGGGGTCAACGGCTTTCTAGCACTGCGGCAACCTTGTATACACAACACTAAACAAAAACGTTACGCATACCACAATATAGAAGAAAGAAGTGAACATAATAAATAAATAAAAAAGAAAGTATAAAAAGAAAAAGAACAGTAAATTAAATCGCTTAAAGACTTCCCCGACAACGGCGCCAAAATTTGTTTCGACTAAAATTGTTTCGAGTCACTCGCAATTTAGAACGAGGTCATCTAGCAATGATAAGTCAACTTAAGTCGTATTATCAAGGAAGGCTTAACAGGGCAATTCGATTCATTATTCATATCGAAAGCAATAAAAAGGGATTGTTGAAGATTTTATAACTAGGCGAGGAATGTAAATAAGAAAAGCAAGTAAAATTTAATCTAATGAAAAACAACGGGGAAATAAAGTTCATATCTAAGAAAGCGAGATGTAAATTAAAAATAAAGTAAGTGACTTGGAGATCGAAATGAAAAACAATATGAAAAGAAATTTGAAAATCGCATACAAAATCATAAATCGAAAACATAAACAATTAAACGAACGAGATCAATGAACGAAACCAAATAATGAAAGGAAAACGAATTTGATTAATAATTGGAAAAGGTTTGAATCCACAACGAAAAAGTGAAGACGAAATACGAATCTGAATGTTGCAATCGGCTATCCTTGCAGTACAAAATCTATAGCTAAAGAAACTAACAAGAAATCAAAGTCTCGACCCTCGAATGTAGTTGAGACGTGCTAAAACTATGAATGAAAACGTCTGTGGAGTAGTGCTGAAAATGGCGTCGAGAGAAGGTCTTAGAAAACGTCTCCATCGAATGAGAAACTCGCCGAGTATTTATAGTCGAAAAGGGAGGTTAGCGGCCGCTCAAAGGTCAGTGACATCTGACCCTGGTTATTAATATTGGACCCATGTAACATTGAATTGTTTACTTGCACAATTGGGCTTTTATTATTGTAAAATTGAGCTCTGATTTTATTATTTATTATTATAAACTCAATAGATAAAATAAAATATATTTCAATTGAAATCAAATATCAAATTTTAAATTTACGCTCGTCATGATTTTATCAAGTTTGGTTAAATAATGAAATTAAAACTCAACATAGTTTAAAAATTTTCTACTGATACAATATCCCATTTAATAATAAAACTCGATAATTCTTGCGAATTATTTATTGGGGTATTACATCAAGTTTGGAAAATTCCTTGAAAAAGGTTATCTTATTGGGGGTGTATTCAAACTAAATGTATCGGTCGTGCGCTGTGTACCAAAAACTTTGAACAATAATAAAAAAGGTACTACAGTTAGGGTTTGTATACCTCAAAGCATGCTTTATGCTTAGACAATGTATCAAACTTTTTTCAGTTTCATTTTAATGAGAATAAATGTTTCTATGATTGGTTTGTTATTTTTTATCTTTATATATTGAATTGCAAACAAGTACATTTGCAACAATTGTAGACTGTGTGATGGATCGATGATCACAGAAAATAAACAGTCGTATCCTTTGTAGTATAAAGTTCACAGTCTAGACACTCTTGGACAATCTATTCGGTAAAGGTTGTGGTATCATTTCATGCGAGAGCTGACCTTAGCACGCAGAATGATATTGGTATGTATAAGCGGATACACATGCTTTGCGTATACATATTGAGAGGTTTCACAATGAGAGAAGTTCTACGTGTTGTTTCTTAGAAGGAGGTCTAAAAAATTAGTCATTTCTTAATCTGTGACGATGACATTCTTATATGCGACTGATTAGATGCTGCTTTGATTCATCTACGCTTGCGGGTTTTTCGTAACCTAAAATAGTGATGTCTTGGGCGTTAGTGATTGACTTAGCAAGAAGTGCTCGATTGTCAGTCGCATAGAATCGCGTCTTGATTAATACGAGTTGATTAAATTCGCGTGAGGTGTTCAAAAATGTTTATTGCATAAAAAACCCGGCCGATTGGAATTTATTCCGTATGTAATAATTAAGGTCTAAATAGGATCACTCACGAATAAATATATTAATTAATTGTGTGTTGTCAACAAACTCAATTAATTAATGAATTTAGTAAATCTTAAACTCGGGAAATAATTAATAACAATAAGGTTACATCCCTAATTTGGATGGATGAAGATGAGTTCAATATTTATCCTATAGTGGAGTCGATAAATATTTATAATGGAATTACACTTTATTGCATTTACATAGAGTAATTAATTTGATGTTAAATTAACTTGAAATATTTAATTTAACTCTAACTTGGACCAGACAATTAATTAAATTTAATTGGGCCAAAAAATGACTTGAAAATGAATTAAATTATGTTATGGATTTGACTAAGTCAAATTAATTTTAAATTATTAAAAATTTGAATTTGAATAATAGATGTAATTATTTGGGATCTTATGTATTCACTTTAGAAACCCTAACCTTGCCCAAAATATCCATAAATAGAGTACATTTTCGAAAATTTAGTCGCATTCAAACGCTCTAATTTTCGTTCTTGTTCTCTAAAATACTTGATAGATTATTTGCCACACGATATTCAAGTAACAGATTGAGAATAGGATATAAATTTTCAGGGTAGGATTGAAGGAGATTAAGTAAAGATTCATACGGTGTGGATTGTTGTTCGCGATACAATTCGTTTCTCCTCAAGCGAATGATTAGCGAAGTAGAAAGGTATAATTATTTAAATTCCGGAATTATATTTTCTTATGTGGTATTATGTGATTAATAATTAATTATTTATATGATTAATTAAACATGTGGATCTTGCGTATTTATGAGCTCCTCATACGAGGGTCTATCAGTTGGTATCAGAGTCGATCACAGGATTTTAATTCATTGTATAAATTCGATTTAATTCTTATTTAATTTGCCTTTGATCGTAATTGATATTAGGATGCTAGATCTAAATTCAAGCACTATATTTATTTACGTGGCTTATTTAATTTAATACCGCATGTATTCGTCTGATTCATTCTTCAGTGCCCATTTTGAGACTTAAATGTAATCACACGGGGGTTAACCGTATTAGTTTAGGATTCTTCCACGTATTTCATATGTAATTATGTAAATGAGTGAGAGAAGAATATGCATGAAGAACGAGGCGAAGAAATGGAGGCCGGAATCGAGCCGTGCCGAGAGCCATGAAATCCCCTGTGCGGGTGCCAGCGCGCGCCCATGGGGCACGGCACGAAGCAGTGCACAACAGAGTCCAGGCGGCTCAGCGACTGCAGGCCCACCCCAGCGGCCGCTGAGTGAGGGCCATGCGCAGGATGGCGCGTGCGATGCACGGCACTAGGCAGGGTGTGTCACTGCGCGGCCCTCGGCGGCAGCACAGCGCCAGGAGGGCGCTGGCACAAGCGTAACTCGCAGAATAGGGACGGAACGGCACAGGGCGCACTCGAGCAGGAGCCAACGCTCGCTGGCACGCCTTGCGAAGGCATTGTACCTCGGCAGGCCTCAGCTGCAGGCGGGTTCGGGGCAGGCCGGATCGCGATTTGTGAAGACCAAGAAGATGGAGGATTTAAATTTAAATTCCTTAGTTTTAAGAATTAGGTAGTTTTTATCCCTAATTTTGGGTACCCGGTTGTAATTATTTGGCTGATTATGTGCTTTATTGTTTTAATTTGCGTTTAATTTGCTATTATTATGGAGATCTTGTCTAAATTGATATGTCATATTTTATGGATATTTTATATGTTTTAGATATGCCATGATATTTGATTATCCATGTTAAAACCATTTTTAATAAAATAACTAAGCAATAATTGTGATTGCATTTTATTAATTTAATTTGCTAAGATCACATATGGTCTCCGTGAGATGGTCTTTTCGTGAAGTAATTTATTTTGATTGCATGCAGGATCATATCTTACCAGTTCACGTGATAATTTCTTTGGTGACAGGGCTATGGTATTGGTTTAGGTGTAATTTAGCAGTTATAGCAGCACTGTGCGACATCTAACTGTTGAGTTATACGACCACTAAAACTGTTTAAAAATTGATTGTGTAATCGATCACACTGCATGGCTTGCATGATTTATTTTAAACAGTGTGTTCAAAAGTATGTTTTCTTTAAAAGTTTTGATTATCTGCGTTTGAGCATGATATTTATGATATTTTATTTGATTCTCAGTTTTTGTTTAAGCATGACTTTCAATCCACTTGCCTCGATTAAGTTTGTCCTGGAAAAGGAATTTGGAAATATTCCTCACCGCTGACGACATTAAGTTTGTCCTTGACGAACTATGTCCGCCAGTTCCTCCTGATAACGCATCTGACAATGCGAGGGCTAAGTATGATAAGTGGATGCGTGCTAACAAGACGCATTGCAGCATTAGCACGAGAGCATCAAGATACCTGTTGATATCATATTTAGCTTGCATGAGATGTTCGGTACACAGAGAAACTTGTCCAAGAAAGTGGTCATATGCAATGTGATGAATGTCTCTATGTCAAAGGGATCACCGGTTCGGGACCATGTCCTGAAGATGATAGACTACTTTAGTGAGATTGAGACTCTAAGTGGTCAAATTGACAAAGAATCTCAGGTTGATATCGTTCTTCAAGGCTTACCGTTGAGTTTTAAGTCATTCCGAGTCAACCATATCATGAATACAAGTGATAACACGTTGATGGAATTACTGGCTAAACTGCAAACAGTGGAAGCTGTGATTAAACCCAACCCAAGACTGAGTTAGTAGCATCGGCTGCTCCAGCTTCTTCTTAAAACCCTAGAAAGGGTAAGGGCAACAACAAGGGAGCATCGAAGAGAGCTAAGAACATAATAGAGATGGGATAGATCTACGTCGACTTTAAGGCCGATAAATTAAATCTAACTCTAACTCTTTCTTTACTCATCATTTATGGGTTTTTGTTGGAACTTATGCTACTAACACATCACCCGTTTCCCTAATGGGTTGCTATGTATGTTTAAATACAGGGAGGAGAAGCCAAAAGAGAAGCATCACTGCTCGAGGTGTTGTCTGGATCATCGATAGCGGATGCTTGATACACATGACCTGTGATCGAAAGAAGTTGTCCAACTACACAGAAAGAAATGGACCAATAGTTACATGTGAAGGAAACACCAAAGGATATACTAAAGGGTATGGAGACCTTGTAGTTGGTAAGACCACGGTAAACAATGTTTCATTAGTAGATGGTCTTAAACATAATTTGTTTTTCGTTAGCTAATTTTGTGCTTCTGGAAGACAAGTTATTTTACAGCTAATAAATGTGTGGTTAAGAATGAGGAATGAGCTACACTCCTTATCGAATTTTGCAGGACAAGCTATATGTGGTTCAATGGAACACAGAACAAGAAACCTACATGGTTAAAAACACCACCACAGAAGTTAGCTGGTTATGGCACAAGAGATTGAGCAACTTGAATTTTAAACCATCAACAAACTGGCATGAGAGAAGCTAATTGAAGGACTACAAGATCAAGTCTTCGACAAGAACCATATATGCGAAGCATGCCAAGCAGGGAAGTAGACTAAAGCTTCATTTCCCAGCAAGGCGATACCTTTAATAAGACGAATTCTTGAGCTGCTCCCTATGGATCTGTTCAGTCCAGTAACTCCTCTGAGCGTACACGGTAGAAAATACACCCATGTTATCATAGATGATTCTTCTAGATTTACCTGGATCATTTTTTTATTTAAGAAGAATGAGACATTGGAGAAGCTCCCTGATATGCTCACCTAGCTCACAACTCAAAAGGAGACCAATATATTGTTAATTAGATCAGATCGTGGGACATAATTTATGAACCAAATGATTGACAAATACTGCATGAATATAAGAATACTTCACCAAAACACAGCTACTCGAACTCCTCAACAGAATGACATAGTTGATCGTCGAAACAGATCATGAAAGGAAGCAGACCACACAACATGTTATACTTAGAATAGATCAGCGGTTTCAAAGCGTCATGGGAAATCTCCATATGAGATGTTGAATAACAGGAAGCCTCATATCAAATATTTGCGTGCGTTTGGGTATAAGTGTTACATCCATAACAATGTGAAATTTCAATTAAAATCTTTTGATAGCAAAGCTGATCCAAGAATATTTTTAGAATATTCGGATATTAGCGAACCATATCAAGTTTTTAATAAGAACACCCATGTAATTGGAAGTAACACCACATGTTATTTTTGATAAGTCTATTTGTCTTTACAGGGAGATAGATAATTATAACCCAGAACAAGCACCAAGATACAGAACCTCTTTTTCACAGATCATGGAATACATTATAAGATGGAATCCCACAGATGACGAAGAACAAGAAAAAAAATGCTCAAGGGGATTTCTCTAATCAAGGGGGAACATATGATGTGCCTTCTGTTCCAAAGCCCACAAAATGGGAGCATACAGCCACAACTACAGCAGAAAATGAGCAAATTTTCACAGAAGCTGCTGATCTACAACAAAATATTGAACCAACAAAAGACCTAGTATTTAATTCAATACCATATCGACCATTAAATCTAATATCAGTTCAAACAACAGAAGCAGATCAGACAAAACCTGCAAACCTAGATTCATTAGCATAAAAATTGGGTAACCTCAATATTAGTAATGATGTTTTAGATAACCTTTTCTCTACTCCTTCTACAACACATCCAGAATTTGAGGAACCAACTACTAAGATAGTACCATCAATGTCTAAGGAAGAAATGATTGGTAAATCTCATTTACTTCAAACCAATCAAGTCCAACGGTTAGAATTTCAAATTCTACACCTATAAAAGTTTGGAACCAAGACTGGAAGAGTACAGATACGATTATCAACGACAAACAAGCTATTACTCTGCCCAGAAATCAACTCGCTCAATGAAGTATTTACTTGAGAAGATTTCTACTCACCAGATAGTGCTCTAAGTAATTAATCAAGTAAACTGAAAAGTTTGCATTTTGGTGTATTCCCCCCCCCCCAATACACCAAACCTTGCTCTTTCGGGACCAACAAGTGGTATCAGAGCAGTGGTTCATAGGACCATTGTTTTTGTTTCACAAGGTTGAAACCTACGTGATCAACTTGAATAGATCTAGGAAAACATTTTTCATTCACGTGCATCCTATCTGTCATTATGGAATCTTCTGTCATTAGGGCTTGTGAAGAATTCCCCATCTAAGGATACAGAGAATGGAGTTTCAGAATCAAGATGTGTCTAAAACACTACTAGAAAAACGCTCATACATGACATTAAAATAATGTCATGTATGAGGGTAAAAGAATGTCAAATATGGTGGGCTCATCTATTCCTCGCTCATAGATGACACTGAAAACGTGTGATGTATGCGCTCATAGATGACATTATTTTATTAAACGATGACACTAAAATAATGTCATCTATTACATAATACATGACAAAATATAATGTCATCTATATAAAAAAACTATCATTTATAAGCGAGAAGTTGACACATTTAGGTGAAATTCATGACTTTTTTAGAATGTCATCTATAATTCAAAAGATGACAGTAATTTAATGTCATCTATATTAAAAAAATGTCATTTATAAGCGAGAAGTTGACACATTTAGGTGAAATAAATGACTTTTTTAGAATGTCATCTATAATTCATAAGATGACAGTAATTTAATGTCATCTATATTAAAAAAATGTCATTTATAAACGAGAAGTTGACACGTTTTGGTGCAATACATGACTTTTTCAGAATGTCATCTATAATCTGATAAATTTAACAATTTTCGTATCTTTTCATTAATTAACCTGTATTTAATATTTTTGGTTTCATCAATATATTTTACTAAATAAAATAATGCCAAATAGAGAATTCATACACGCACTAAAAATATTTATATGGATTAAGTGTCCAATATTCCACTTCGTACATGAAAATAAAAATAAAATTGACAATACTAAAATCAGTAATGTAGCTTAAACTAATACATGCACCTTCACTAAAATCAGTAATGTAGCTTAAATTAATATTTCAATCCATGCACCTTCACTAATGTAGCTTAAACTAATACACCCCAATGCAGTAGAAGTTTGATGCACACCATGCCCAAAATCACCAAACTTCTTCATCGATCAAAGCAATATAATGACACTTCACATGTCAATCTACAAGAAAATCGAGGTAGAATGAGACTTTTTTTTTAGTTACTCTTGTGAAAAGTACTTAGAAATAAAATTGAATGAGTTATTTTACTAACCTCATTGATCACAATGGTCGCCCAATCCTCCCGAACCTCGTCAATCTCACATTGAGAATATTCACTTTGATGGCACTTCAAAAAATCATTGAATATACGTAATTATTAGTATTTACAAAAAAATGGCTGGAATTCTAAGAATAATTAGTACACAGAATTCAGAAGTTATTCTGAAAACTTTATTAGATGAAAATAAATACATGCTCGGACGTTTATTATCGGCGATCATAAATAAATGTAATGATAAGAGAAAGGAATATGATTGCCCAAAGTGATTGCAAGCAGACAATGATAGGTAAAGAACCCAAATTTCTAAAATTTTAGAAGTAGATCTGGTTTTAGGGGGATGTTATATAGTATGAGATATGCTTTCTGTTTTAGTAGGTGATGATGTTTTTGGTGTATATATGAACTTGTATCTTGTGTGTCTTTGCATGTTATTATGGCAATCATCACAGTTCATAGTTGGCATTGAAAAGTTTAACCTTGCCTCCCAGTAGAGATCAATATATATGCATGAATTATTTGCTTATATATAGCCATCAGTCTATCTAGAATCATGTGAGAAATGAGAAATGAGAACGCATCTAGATTATCAATGGTGTGCCTAATTACATGCAGGGGGGAAGATAAAGAAAAGATTTTGTATTAAAGTATGTTACCAATGAAAATTCAATCCTTGCTTCTTGTGTCCATTGCTTCACCAAATGCTCAATTTGTTGTTTGGGGGGAAACAAATCTGCAAAGAACCCCAAGAGAGTGTGTCCCCATCCTAGGGAGATGGGAACACAGTCACTGTCATTAAGAACTAAGGAGTTATCAACCAGGTTTACCTCATGGCTTTGAAGTGCAAGGTCTTCACGTGAGAAAGTTCGTTTCTTCTGGAAGGAAAGCTCATTCATTAGCCATGGGTCCAGAGTGACATCTGGATGATTCGGACAGGATGGTGTTGGACAATGGTCACCATTGGTGGAGTTCGAAGGTTTAGAGGCTGATTTGTTCAAGTGTTGATCACCATCTTGGAGTAAAGATTCCGGGACAACACTGGCTTGATCAAGGGTGTTATTTGATAGTTTTTCACTGGTTGCATCGAAGGCCCTTGAATCTTCCTCATCATAATCCGACTCCTCCAAATCAGGATCATATGTGGAATCATATAGGTCGTCAATATCGTAATCATCCAGTGGCTGATCCGGAGAAGTGTTTCTAGCAGATTCACCATTCTGCCGAGGTAAAGTATAGTATGGATTCCTGCTCAACGAAGTCATTAGTGCAGCGGGTAAAAGCGCGTAGTAACACTAAGAGCAGGTTGACATTCAGTAGTAGAGCAGGAGAGTATTAGCCAAAAAGAGCACAGACATAAGCAGATTAAATTCAGGTCTGCAGCAGAAATCTTGCTCAGGCAATCAGAATTCAAGCTATAAATTCAGGTCTGCAGCAGAAATCTTTCAAGCTTGAAATCAGTGATTGATTATCGCAGTAATGCAGATAATTGAGGTACAATCTGACTCAAATAATCATAGTAGTAAGTCCAGAAAATCATATTCAAACAGGAGGTAAGAGTTACAGATTATGCAATCAAATTAACACAGCATAAAGCCCAGCAAATCAGATTTAATTCCCAGTGTTAGATAAAATTCAGATTAAAACAGATTTCATTCCCAGTAAATCAGATTTAATTCCCAGTAAATCACAGCAAAAGCCCAATAAAAGTCCAGAAAATTAGATTCAAACAAGAGGAAAGTGTTACAGATTATGCTATCAAATTTCCAGCAAATCAGATTTAATTCCAGTAAACGGTTCAGTTGGGAACTTCAAGCAAAATCCAGAGCATCAAAGATCAAAGATCAGATTTTCCAGAGCACCAAAGAACAAGCATTTATCAATTTATAGCAGCAAAATGCCCAGAAAATCAGATACAGATTTTGGCCGTATGACAAATCTGCAGAATATGTCAGAAAAGGTGCAAGCACCAAGAATACAGATTGCAAGGATACTATAGTAAGAGCAGAAACGTGCTAGTGCTTAGATCCTCAATCCAGCAAAAGGTAATCAGGAATTTAGACAGATAGAGCACAGCAGTAACAACACTGGTAATCGATCAGAAAGGTGTTCAAAGATCAGGATTTTCAACAAGTTCCAGGAAGAACAGAGTTGAAAAGACAGAAGCTAACAGATTGCAATCCACAAATGTCACAGCAATAAAATCACAAGTTTAGATGTGCAATTAGTAGACCAGGTGAAATAAGCTGGAGAGTTTAAGACCAATAGATTCAAGTGCCTGCAGCTTCGTGATCCTTTAGTAGTAGAAATGTCTCCGTATGACGCACAACAGAAGTGCAGAATCAGTGGATATGTAAGTAAAATCAGTTAATAGCAAATGCTATAATGGTAGGACTAGTAATGCCAGAGTATAAGATCAGGATTTCAATAAAACAAGGCAGAACAGTGCAGGGATCAAATTTCAATTCAGCAATCAGTACAAGGTAACCTCTTCGCAATGCTGAAGAGTAACAGGGGGGTGAAATCTGCACAAACAAACTCAATAATTACAGTAGAGTTAAGATAGCAATGGAGCAGTGATAACCAATGCAGATTAAAGCCGCAATAAGTGTGGAGTCTACGAAATCGAAAGGCAAATTTGATTAAGCAGAGGTTTAAAGATCAGATTTTTCAATATGGCAATCAAGAATAGCAACCAGGCGAGAGCAAAATTGCAGGCTAACACCAGGTCACAGTCAATAAAGCATACCAATAAGTCTAAAAAACGGCAGATATCAATATGAAACAGTGTAAGAACGATTGCTAACCAAACAGAACAGAGCAGTTCGATTAAGAAGTCACTCAAGGATCAGATGTTTCAGTCAGAATATTCAATAAATCACACCAATATGCCGCAGTGAAAAACGAATGCAGACCAAACAAGAGATAAATGCTTAAAGATTAGAGGGTTAAGCAATCGATTCACAAGATAAGAGACTCCCTGAATATGTGATATAGAGTATTCCCGTCGGTGTGTAGCTGGAGCAGAAATGAACAAAGTGTTCTGGAGCTTCCAAGTCAGTCGTCGCCCTCTTCGCAGGCGTCAGAAAGGAATCGCGATTTTAAAAGCACAGCTCAGCGACGTCGCACGCAATAGAGGGTGTCTAGACGACTGATTATGAATGGGAGGGGCTCGATTAGGTGATGAGGAATGATATTCAGGCGAGCTCCACCACAGAAGTCTGATAGAGTCACGATTTGTAGTGTTCTGTTCAACAACGTCGCGCACCAAAGACAATAGATAATGAGTGTTGGGAGCTCGATTGAATGTTCTGGAATGTTAATCAGGCGAGCACCACCGCCTAAAGTTGCCGGCGGCACACCCAGAGGGTGGTGGCGAAAATTAAGGTTTCCCCAATCCAACACCAAATCGACGATTTAGAGTGTTTATGGAAGCGCAAGAGCTTGGGGAAGATGAATATGTGATTAGATTAAGCAAATTGAGAGATGGGAGTGGGTTTGTGGACGGAGAAGTAAATTGAAGAAAGCTGTGGAAGGAAATTCGACCAAGTGTGAAAATAAGGGTTTATGATAATAAACACTGATATATATGACATTTTTTTATTAATGTGTCATGTATATTAATTATAAACACACCCATAGATCACATTTTGATGATATTGTCATCTAAGTAAGAGATACATGACATTATTTTAAAAAATGTCATGTATATTTTTAATCACACTTCATAGATCACATTATTTTTTCACAATGTCATCTATGTAAAAAAATACGCTCATACATGACATTTTGTGAAAAAAATGTCATCTATCATGTGTCATGTATGTGCAAATTTCTAGTAGTGAAAGCTCATCACTGTCTGATGTGGAAAGTGATAGAGGACGGACCATTAGTGATACAAGAAGAAAAGACTCGCATCAGAAGAACGACGTGAAGCAAATCTAGATGATTTTTCAAAA
Source organism: Leonotis leonurus (assembly GCA_026898415.1). NCBI lineage: Eukaryota > Viridiplantae > Streptophyta > Magnoliopsida > Lamiales > Lamiaceae > Leonotis > Leonotis leonurus. The sequence continues at coordinate 14,512 of JAPKLX010000602.1, read as the reverse complement.
GGGATAATCTCTAGCACTATTAAAGGAGTCCATCTGGCAAAAATTCAAGATCTGAATACAACCAAAGAGATGTGGGAAGCACTGCGAGAACTCAGTTTAGGTTCTGAGGCTATGATCAAGAACAAGCTGTCCCTGGCACGCAACAAGTTTGATGAATTCAAGATGAAACCTGGAGAAACCATCGAGCAGATGAAGAACAGATTCATCGAAGTGCTACTTGAAGTTTATGCCTTCAACAAGAACAAGTACACACAAAGAGAGACGGATCTCAAAATTCTCAAAGCACTGCCATCAAGTTGGGAGATATATTCTGCAATGCAACCACTACGTACTGATTTCAATGAACTGTCTGTTGAAGCACTATTTGATCATCTGGCTGTACACGAATGTGACATCAGAAGGATTGATGGACCACATCATTCTTCAAGCAACAAGAATGAGAGCAGTTCGAAGAAAGAGAAGGAGATAGCCTTCAAAGCAAAGTGCATAGCAAACGAACCAGTACACCTGCAGTACCAGAAGAAGGAGGCTATGACAAGCTACTCAAGGAATTTGCCATGATTTCCAAGAGGATGGACAAAATGGAAGTCACATCGAGAAAATATCGTAGATTCTACAAGGACAACAAGGGAAGATATCAGAAGAACAAAGAATCAGAGTGATCTGAAAGAAAATGAGATACAAAGAGTAATGGTAAAATCTTTAACTCTACTGATTATACATGTTATGGCTGTGGCAGAACATGTCATTTCAAGACAGACTGTCTTGACCTATCTAAAACTCAAAGAGAAGAGTTAAGAGCCAAACGAGATCGAAAGCTCAAAGCTCAACGCAATGCTATGCTCACTGAAGAAGACTCCAGTAGCTCGAGTGATCTATCTGATAATTCTTTAGAAAATGATGAGGCATTCTATGCACAAGACACAAAAGAAGATTGGGATGAATGCTACATGGGATTAGAAAATGGACTCGACCAGATCGAGGTAAACTCTCATGCTTATGTGTCTTCAAATAAACCTGTCTATGATTCAGGAAATGAAGATGAACCAGAAGTCTCATGGGATGAAATCAATGAGATGTTCAAAAGCTACACAAGTATAAAGAAATTATTCTTTGAAGTCATAAAAGAGAATGACAAGTTGAATGAAACAGTAAAGTTTTTGAGTGAAGCAAACACCAAGTTCTCTACTCAAATAAGTGGTCTGGGAGAACAGATCAAGACTAAAGACGCAGAGATATATTTACTCAATTCTAAAGTGAAGGACATGATCAACAGAAAGGTTGTAGTTGAAGAAAAACTGAAGAAAACCATGGAAAACATGAGCAAGATCAACAAAAGTCAAGAACGAGCTGCTATGATCATTGATATGCAAAGAAGAGGAACAATTGGACTTGGATATACTGGAAAATCTAGTGAAACCAAATTTGTAGCTGAAAGGAAGAACATACTAGATCAAGTCAAAGATCTCAAGAACAAGAAGAATCAACCTCAGAAGATGATGATGAAAGAAACAAGAGATAAGAGATATTATCAAATGAAAGGTCAACCTGCTCGCTATGAAAACACAAAGAGAGATCAGAAACAAAAGGTCTCTACCAAATCATCAAAGAAGAAGAAGATCAACTGGGATAATGTTGAGAGAAATCATCCATCTGTCTACAAAGCTATATCAAGAACAGCTGATTGTGGAAGAAAGATTACTTGTTACATATGTGTTCCTAACACTAAGTTAATCTAGGTCCCTAGAGGAACATTTGCTACAAACCAAGCACCCACTCGTTGAAAGGGTAGCGAAATCTTCATAATTGCAGGATCGAAGAACTGCAAGAAGAAGTAAAGTAGCAAAGGGAACAATCTGGATTATTGATAGTGGGTGTTCAAAGCATATGACATGTGACAAGAATGCTCTATCAGACTATGTGGAAAGAGAAGGACCACAGGTAACCTTTGGATGTAATTCAAAAGGTTATACCAGAGGATATTGTAATTACAAGATTGGCAAAACTACCATCACAAATGTATCTTATGTTGAGGGTCTTAGTCATAATCTGTTTTCTGTTAGCCAATTCTATGTAAATGGAAATCAGATTGTTTTTTATGCTAATAACTGTTTTATGAAAAATAAGGAAGGAGATGAAATTCTTCTTACCGGTGAAATTCTTCAAACCAGATCGAGACTTGTCTAGTTACTAAGATAATCTCTGAGACAAGCTGGTTATGGCACAAGCGACTTAGCCAGTCGAAGGATTATCAGAACAAATGTATGACAAAGATCATATTTGTGAAGCATGCCAAGTTGGGAAGCAGACCAGAAAATCATTTTCCAGCAAAGCAGCTCACTCATCTACCAGAGTCTTAGAGTTACTACATTTAGACTTATTCCCAGTTAAGCCATTAAGTATAAATGGAAGAAAGTACACTCTGGTCATCATTGATGATTATTCAAGATTCACTTGGTCATCTTTATGTTCAAGAAGAAGGAAATATTAGAGAAACTGCCTAATATTCTCAACAAGCATCCAGCAAAAGGAAACCTCTGTTGTAACAATCAGAACAAATCGCGGAACAAAGTTTCTAAACCAGAAGATTGAGGAATATTGCAACCAGATGGGTATCACACACCAAACATATGCAGCAAGAACACCTCAACAGAATGGAGTAGTTGAGAGATGAAACAGATCGCTAAAGGAAGCAGCTCGTATAATGCTGAATGCAACTAGATTACCTAAGAAGTTTTGGGCAGAAGCCATCTACACGGCCTGTTACACACATAACAGATCAGTGATAAATCTCAGACATGGGAAGACACCATACGAGATCTAGAACAATAGAAAGCCCATGATATAGTATTTTCGTACTTTTGGTTGTACGTGTTACATTCATAATAATGAGAAATCTCAAATGAAAACCTTTGATAACAAAGCTGACCTTGTGATATTTGTCGAATATTCTGATGTTAGCAAAGCCTATAGTGTTTACAATAAGATAACTCATGTTGTGGAGGTAACACCTCATATTGTATTTGATGAAGCTATTCTTGAATACAATGATACAGATGAAGAACAGGTTCATAACCAGATCAATACTAGAAGATCAGAAGGGATTCTATTAAAAGATATTCTGATCTAGAACTCAACAGAAGGGGATGAGATTGATGTTCAACCTATTACTGAGACCAGTACACAACAAGGGGGAACAACTCACATCGATCTGGACCAAACCAGATCAACCCCAGTTAATGTTGAACCAGTGGAAGCAAATGAAGCTGAATCTTCTCAAAATCAATCTGAAGAGGCCATAGATGTTAACAGCTGGAACAACAATAAAGAGATTGAAGCTGAAGAACCAGAAGATGAGAACACTTTTCAAGCATCTTCGACAGCACACCCTGAATTTGAGGAACCAACAGAAGAACCTGAACCTGAGATATCAGAAGAATAGATGTCCAGTAGAAGGAGATGGATACAAGAACACCAGCCTACAGAATAGATTATTGGGAACCCATCAGATCGTGTGAAGACTAGAAGAATGCATGAAGAGAGTGTATTACTAAGTTGCTACTTATCTCGTGTTGAACCATCTAATGCATATGAAGCACTACAAAATGTAGATAGGATTATTGCTATGCAAGAAAAACTCAATGAGTTTAAAAGAAATCAAGTTTGGTACCTTGTAGACAGACCAAGACACCAAGGCGTTATAGGTGTCAAATGAGTGTTCAAGAACAAAAGAGATGAGAAATGTGAGGTTGTCAGAAACAAAGTCAGATTAGTTGAAAAAGGATACAATCAACAAGAAGGTATTGATTTTGATGAAACATTCACACCAGTTGCCAGACTGGAAGCCATCATATTGTTTCTAGCATATGCAGCATACAAGAGGTTCAAGGTGTACCAGATGGATGTCAAAAGTGCATTTTTGAATGGTATACTTGAAGAAGTATGTTGAACAACCACCTGGTTTTGAAGAAGACAATCCAGACCAGAAGGTGTACAAATTAGCTAAAGCTGTTTATAGATTAAAACAAGCACCCAAAGCGTGGTATGAGACGTTATCAACATTTCTGCTGCAATCAGGATTCAGAAGAGGTTCTGTTGACAAGACATTATTCATAATCAAAGTCAAAGAACATATTCTTTTAGTCCAGATATACATTGATGATATCATATTTAGATCGCAATCTAGTTATCTATGTGATAAATTTGCTGAACTTATGAAAAATTAGTATCAAATGTCCATGATGGGTGAGATGAATTTCTTTTTAGGTTTGCAGGTGAAGCAACTACCAGATGGTATATTCGTTAATCAAGCGAATTACATCAATGATTTGATCACCAAATTTGGAGTTAAAGATAGTAAACCTGTCAAGATTCCAATGCAGACCAACGGGAAGATAGATCTAGACCCAGAAGGAAAACCAGCAAATATAACTCAATATAGGGGTATCATTGACTCTTTACTATACTTAACTGCTAGTCGACCTGACATTACTTTTGCAGTTGTAGTATGTGCTAGATACCAGGTCAATCCCAAAGAGTCACATATGGAAGCTGCCAAGAAGATACTTAGATATCTCAAAGGAACAACACATATTGGATTATGGTATCCATGTGAAGAAAATTTCGAATTAACAGGCTATTCTGATTCAGATTATGCTGGATGCAAACTGGACATAAAATCTACTTCTGGTACATGCCAGTTTCTTGGAAACAAGTTAATCTCTTGGTTTTCAAAGAAACAAACATCTGTGGCCACATCAACAACTGAGGCAGAATACATGGCCGCTGGAAGCTGTTGTGCACAGATACTCTGGTTAAAGCAGCAACTCAAGGACTACGAGATCAATGTCAAGAAGATACCTATATTTTGTGACAGCTCAAGTGCTATTGCTATAACGCAAAATCCAGTTTTGTACACGATATGTAAACATGTTGATGTGAGACATCATTTTATAAGAGATCATGTGGGGAGAAAGCATGTCCAGATCGAGAAGATACACACATATATTCAATGTGCTGATATATTGACAAAAGCACTTCCAGAAGAAAGATTCAAGATGCTATGTGGAAAACTAGGATTACTAAACCTAGATGAAAGAAACAGATCAACATCAGATCGATAAACACCAAATCGTGTAGCAGATTGATGACACACAGATCACTAGTTGTGGTAGTCCATCAGATCATGAAAGTCAGACTGTCAACCAGATTCACATTCACCAGAATGTGGAGATTACTAGTATTAGATCACAACTGCAATACCAGATGGAAGTGAGAACCAGAAGACAAAGTCATAAGCGAGACCAGATTGCTTACATTATACACGTGTCAGAATTTGAAGAATCTACATCATGCCACGTGGAAATTAATTTTCCAATAAAGATTACTTAGTTAAGGGGGAATTCAGAAATTTGTATCATTTTTCTGACTGAATTACCGCCCTAACTATAGTCTATAATGTTTATTTTCTGACATAGATTCGCTAAATCTTCCATAATGGTGGTGATTAGTACAGTTTTGGGAACTGTGATCGAGGAATATTCTTGCCATACAAGGAATAGGAAAGTTGCAGTGGTTAGAAAGATTTACACGCTCCATCATATAACCCTAGGATCCAGCGCGTGTATTTGACGCAAGGAGAGGCGGCAAAACAAAAGCTGAAGCGCGCAAATCTAAAAAGGGAGACTTTTCATCCAAACCTTAAACATCTTTTCACTTTCATCTTAGCCGTTGAATTATTTCCTATATATATGTGTCGTACGTGCATTTAACTATTCACCTTACACTTTCAACTCACTGCGCACTACTCCTCTCTAAGCACTTAAGAATTTTTAGTTTCCTCAAAGCATTTTCGAAAGTTTTCAATCCTTCATCTTTCTTGAAAAATGGCACCTCAAACTTCCTTGCTTTTACAATATTTTGCTGAAGTTCAGAAATTGCTCTCACCCTAACCATATGCTGTCCTTGAAACTCATGGTTTTCAAAAGCTAGAAGAGATCTTCGCCATCGTTAAGCGTTGCAAAGGTTTTTCATCGTTTATTTGTTTTTAAACTGCTCAAGCATGGTTATATAGAAGTTTCTCTGTGAGATTTGGATTCTGGAAACATGTTTTAAATTCTTATGTTGATATTCTCTAGGATATATATTAATTTCTGGATTATTGGTCGGATATAGATTTGTGTTCATACTCATAACTGTGATATGGGGCATATATGTTGTCAATATAACTAGAAATTATATGTCACTTACTGCTGGGATTTCTATATTTTGTAGGATTTCACAACATAGTTACTGCCCATCCTAACATGTACCTGGCCAAACAAGCCGCTAGATTTTATCTAACATGTCATGACGAGAAGGATGGCCATGAGGCTAATGTACTGAAGCCTATTGGAGATTGGACAAGTAAGACCATTTATGATGTGATTGCCATGATCAACCAGGCATACAGACTGAAGGATGAGAGAATGACCCTTGATGAGATCCCTGTGGAACAGCTTCAGGAAGCTGTAGAGAAAGTGATGGTGATTCCCATAGCCTACACGGGAAGAATGTTCCAGAGGGCACTACTCCAACCAGGCTACATGGTGATTCCCATAGCCTATGATCAAGTCACCCCGGAGAAGTTCAGAATCATGACTGCAGTAGTTCTGAATGTTAAAGTCATCTGGAGCAAAATCCTCTTTGACTTGTTAGCAAAGGAAGCACGTCTCGTGAAGTGGAACAGGGATGCCAAAGGCAATGCTGTATCCGTGGAAGTTAGAAGGAATTTGAGGCATTCTACCAAAATAAGCTTCATGGTGGAGAAGTTCTTCAAACAACAGGTTTGGGAAAATTGTTGTGGGGTTTAACTCCAGGTTCACCATCCCTAAAGATCAACATTAGATCGAGATGTCCTTGGGAATTACTCCAGCCCTATGCAACAAGGTTAGTGATGAAGTACACCATGCTGCACTACTGGAGATGGGTAGCTCAAATCCCATCTGGGTGCCACCTACCAGAGCAATTGAAAAACAGAAAGAAAAGGCACCAAAGGAGAAGGTGCAAAAAGAAAAAGCCCAGCGCAAGCCACCTGCCAAGATGACAAGTTCTATAGATACTGATACATCTACCACAACTCACCAACCCAAACAGAAAAGGAGAAGGTTGGGGAAGGTACACGAGTCACCACCACCTACTGAAGAGGCACAACCAGATATTTCCACACCCCAACCAGAACAAGATATACAACACCAAGCAGAGGAAGCCCATCAACCAGAAAGCTCCATTCCTCAACAGACAGAGGTACCACAATTTTTGGAACCAGAGTCAAGCTTTGACCTCAACCAGGGCAAAGACTTCTCACCAGCACGTTCTTTCACTCCCTCACCAGACCGTATGCAGAGAATTAGTGAGGAGGATGAGGAGGAAGATGATGAAGTTGATGAGGAGGAAGAGAAAAGGAAACAAGCAGAAGGAGTTGCTTGCTGGAAAATGAAGCAGATCATTATGTTCTTCAGGATTTTCGAGGGATACATCTGCTCCCAGAGAGCTATGGAGGAGCGAAGAGGGTCAAATTTTACTTACTGTTCAAGGACAATGAGTACTACATATTTGATGCCCTACTTCAAACCAGATTGATGGAGGAGCTCAAGAAAGAAGAAGCCACTCTTCTGAGTTTACTCCAAGCCAGTTCTGTTAGTGAAGTAAGGATAGAATACCACCAGCTTATACTCGCAATGATGAAGCATGAAGCCAGGTTGCTGCAGATAGACCTAAAATCATTCTATGCTGATAGAATGGATTTTTACTCCAGTGTCAAAGGATCAGATGATGAGGCTGATCCAGATGTAGAAATGTGAGTCAAGGAAGTGACCAGATGGAGAAGCCCACCACATTTGGTGCGGAGAGCCAACAAGAGAAAGAAACCACAGACCAACCTACTCAAGAGGCAGAGAAGCCCATGAGGAGAAAGAAGAAGACTCCAATCATCAATCTGGATCCAGTCGACGAAGAACCAGCAAGCCAGACCATTGGTGGCAAACCAACAAACGAGATATACACACAAGGCGCTGCAGAGAAATTGAAGAAACACATTTCATTTGTCGATTTGGAAGACATACTGGAACGTGAGCACAAGTCATTCAACAACCTACAGGTTGATGACTTGATTTCCTTAAGGGTCCAAGACCATCTGACTAATACATGCAACCTACTGCAAGAAAAAGCTACACAAATCCTTGCTGCTTTCAACCAGAACCAGAAGGATTATGTCAATGACATGGACCTCAATCTGTGTCGTAAATTGAGAGATCAGAACAAGGATCTTAACAAGAAGATGGACGATGATCGAGAGGCCGCTGAAGCAGCGCATGAGAAGTTTACCCTGAGGATAGACTCCGTTGAGAAACAAACCCAGAATGTTAAAACTCTGGTCACAGATATGCTCACCAAGGAGAAAGAGCGCATTGATGAAATTGTGAAGAGTCAAACGACTGCAATTACTGCTGAGGTAAAGGAGGCCACTACCATCGATATTCATGCCAAACTTGCTGCCTTCGAGAAGGAGAAGTTTGTGGAACTTATGAAGGCAAATCAAGTCAGTGTGCTGGATGCTCTGCTCTACCCAAATCCTACAGAGTATGAACACCAGAACACCAGACTGACTAAGGTGGAAGACCTCCAGAACACCTATGATGCCACTCTCTCCATGATGAATAGCCGACTAGAGAAGAAGCTCGATGCCACGGATCAAACGGTTAACTTATTACTAGGCTTCAAGGAAGATGCTGAACAAAAGATGGAGGAGATGAAGGCTGGAATTGCCTCCCTTCGTACACTCATCAAGTCCGTATTTGATGATGTCGAAAAGGGGGAAAGGTCGAAGTCTGACAAAGATGGAGAAGGTAAAGGCAAAGGAAAAGATGCAACAGAACAAGGACCAGATCAAGGTGAACCAAATCAAGGTCCACCAGAAGGATCACAAAGAGAAGCACCACAACGCCACCTAAGGCAGATCCTACGGTTGAACCAGAGCAAAGCCAACAACAGCACCAACAACAAGCAGTATGTGACAAGGGCAAGAAACTCCTTGATGAGGGAGAACAAGTTGTTGAGCTACTCCTGTTTGGAGTAAGTAGTGAACAAGCTTGTGACCTAATTTTTCGAGCACAATTTTACAAAGAATAAATTGAACGAGAAAGGAAGCTGGCAGCACAAGAGGCTAGAGAAAAATCATTTCAGACACCCTCTTCTCAACCGTCATCAGAACGTTCACAACAACAATCTTCACAATCCACCACTCAATCAAAAAGGAAGAAGAAGAAGTCGCTCACTGCCTAGAACCTCACTCTACAGAAAAAGACACCCAATGATAATTGGGTACCAGAGGCAGACCAGAAGGAGTGGGAGCTGATCAAGAAAGGATTTATCATGAATAGATATTTTCTAATGGAACCTATCTATTTAGAGTCCACACTAGATGAAGACTTCAACAGATACATGAAAATATTTGCAGAGAAGGAACTGATTCAGAGGATTAGGTTGGCAGCCAAGGACGCTAAAATTCAAATTAAGGCACCTGAGCGGGAGTATATGGTCTGTCCAACAATCCCAAGTAGCAGCATACCAGATAAGACATATTCTCAATTATATCAATCAAGTGGCCAAGATCAAGGGCTACAAGATTGATAATCACGACCCAAATTACGCCAGAGTAAGGGACGGGATCTACGAGAGTATCCAGCTTACTTCCGACGCTCAACGCGAGAAAATGAAGAAGGGAGGTGCTGGCAGATGGTTCTCTTAGATTTTTCTATATTTCATCCATCTGTTGTTCTTATTTTTGTTATTTAATTGTAATCCACCTGTTCTCAAACCATTATATATACATGTGGGTTTTCTGAAGACAAAGTCTTATTGTCCAGAAACATCTTATTGCCTATGATTGTTATAACATTAATAAGAAATCTCTTAAAACCCTTCTGGCTATTTAAAACCAATCATGCTTAAATGCTTTTCTTAGGGTTAATTTGTATAGTGTGGTTTCGACATCATCAAAAAGGGGGAAATTATTGGGAACCCCACAATATTTAGTTTTGATGATGTTCTCTCGAAACACACTTAGATGTTATTCTGTTTGCTAAGTCTTAATCTATTCTAAACCGTACCAAATCACTAAAGTATAAAGTGAATCTGATAGAGAACATGATCTTAGAGAGTAACTTAAAATGTAAAAGTTACACTGTCTGTTTCTTGCTCGAGGACCAAATCAACAACAGATTAAAGCAAGCAGATGATCTGACATATGGCCACTCAATCTGATTAAATCAAGTTTACTCACAAAGTTTACTACGATGCTTCGGAGCATTTCTTTAAGGAACAGATCGATAGTTTGACCAGATCGTCGTCAATCTATTCTGACCAGATCGTTGTCTAAAGTGAGCCAGATGGTACCAGATCAACTTTAGTTATCTGGAATTTTGTCCGAATGCACTTTAATGAATCCAAGACTACTTGCCACATCAGCAGATCTCACGAAGATGGAAAGTATATCTATTGGAGATCAAATTTTGAAGGAGAATCAATCAACACGCGAATAAGGAAAGAAGTATCTATCAATGATCTGCTTTTCATATTCATTGAAGATTCGGTCAATCTTTCCAAAGGCAAGAAGAGATAAATCTAGGATTCATATCTCGTGATTGGTAAATCTCATTTACTTCAAACAAATCAAGTCCAACGGTTAGAATTTCAAATTCTACACCTATAAATGCTTGGAACCAAGATTGGAAGAGTACAAATACGATTATCAACGATCAACAAGCTATTACTCTGCCCAGAAATCAACTCGCTCAACAAAGTATTTACTTGAGAAGATTTTTACTCACCAGATAGTGTTCTAAGCCGTTCGTGATCGAAATCACACCAACTCGATTCAATTCTGTCTTATCGAGAAGAAGGAAGAATAACTTCACTAGCTAGTAGTTTTCTAGTAGATTGACGTGAAGAGATCCAGTTACAGTAGTTTTCTGTAAGTTGTAAAGGGACACGACCCTTATTCGTGCATAAGTTTCAACCAGATTGTGCTTGAAACTTGTGCTCGTTCTCAGCGAGTATAAAGAAGAGAGTATCCTAGTAGTGGATATCTAATCCAGTTTGGATTGAACCGTGGACGTAGGGGGTTTCCCGAACCACGTAAAAATAACTGTGTTATTTACATTCTGCATTTTAAATTTCAGTTGTTTATCTGCTAACCAGCACAATCATTCAAATTGCACTTCTTAATCAATCTGTTAATCAATCTGATTAAGTCTTTAAAAGGTTTTCTAATCAAGAGCACTGACTAAGTCAACCATATTCCACACACACAACGCTCTGTTAGAGATCAAGATCACTCTTGATATCTACCAAGTGTTTTTCATAAGAGAGTATTTATCTGGACAGATCGAGATCGATCTGGTTTGTCAATGTTAAGAAATCTTCGATCAGAAAGCTTAAACTCTCTAAGTAATTAGTCAAGTAAACTGAAAAGTTTTCATTTTGGTGCATCCCCCCCCCCCATACACCAAATCTTGCTCTTTCGGGACTAACAATATGCCTCATATTTAATTTCGTATTTATGAGTCAAATTATTATGATATTTAGTTTATGATGGCAACCTATGTAGGACGAAGAGGTGAAATGACTAGGATTAAATACAATGCTCACCTTAATCGAAGTTTAAACGCAAATTGAGGCAAACAATCAAGTTTTTTTGCGTCGCGTAAACTCAATCGACGGAGGTGAAGTTCACGAGCTACCACATCGTATGCAAAATAGGACACAACTATCTTGGGCGGGAAACTGCAGATTCAGGAAGTGATCCAGACATTTCATTCTTATCTTACTTCTATCTATGATCTCGACCGTTGAAATTCATGTTATATATATATATATCTTAACTGCTAGGATTTAAGTCCTTACGCAATCATTAGCTTCAATCATTTCATATCTCTTTTCATCGTTTTCATTCTATTTGCTTTTGAAACTTTTCCAATACAATCTCTCAAACTCATTCAAGTAAAAACATCATATTTTCAAATGGTTTCAGTCTCTGGAAACCAATATTCATCCTAAGACACACCCCCAAACCCATCTTTCTGGAATCTAAATGATCAAAATAGTGAAAGATAGGTTATAATACAAAAATTATGTTGTGTTAGTGTCCTATGGATTCGACGCAGTAATCCCCATGTTTGAGATGATCCGTAAATGCAAAGGTTTTTATTTCACCTGTTTGTTTTGGAAATGTTTATGTGAAATGCATTTTTTCTCATGTTCTACATTTCTACATTTATGTTTGATAGATGTTCATGTTTAGGATATATGAGATGGAATTAAGTTTCTTCATTTCTGCATATCTTATCATATATTTTCTACATGAACTTCTATATGTTTTATAAGTGTTCAAACTTTTAAAAAAGAAACCCAAAACTCATAGGTTTTGCTTTCTATTTTAGGGTTTTATAGAATGTTAACCAAGATCCCAATCCAGCAGCTCCATAGGCAAGTAGTTTATGCCTATCTCAATTGGGAGGTCATAGACGATGTACCTTTTGTGTGTCTCCGCACAGAACCGAACAAAAAAGGTGATGAGGTGCAATCTGTCTACGACATGATTCTAAAGGCATATGGCCTTAAGAATATCGAGGGAATCAACATCTTCTCCATTCCAGATGAGGAAATTCAAGAGGTGATAAAGAAGTGTTGGGAGAAATCCTAGCAGTCTCCTGCCTTTCAGCGAGTTGCGCT
>JAPKLX010000993.1:18366-30073 GCA_026898415.1 Leonotis leonurus | reverse complement strand
CTGGTTTAGCTTTCTGTTAAAGACTTGCTGGTTCAGCTTTCTGTTAAGGTCTTGCTGGTTCAGCTTTCTGTCTTAGACAACTTCTATCCTTCTGTTTGAGGCTTCGACTATCTGTTATGCTAAAACCAAAAATAAAGGGTACAGAACATGTATTATACCAAGTGTGTTTTGAAGAAGCATCATCAAAACTTGGAATATTTTATGGGGTTCCCAACAATTTCCCCCTTTTTGATGATGTCAAAACCACACTTAGTCAGTGAAAACAATGTAACTTGTATCATGTTCTGGACAGTTAGGTTAATTGTTATTTAAGTTAAATAACAGTAAATAACAGAGGGATAAGAGAACTCCAAATTCATTGATGTATGAATTGGTGAGTACAAAAGATCAACAGAAATAACAGAGAGACAACAGCAGAAGATACAAAGATCTATCTAAGAAAACCATCTTGCTGCCCCTCCCTTCTTCATCTTTTCCCTCTGTGCATCAGATACCAGCTGGATGCTTTCATAGATCCCATCTCTAACTCTGGCATAGTTAGGATCATGATTATCTATTTTGTATCCTTTGATCTTGGCCAGCTGGTTGATGTAGTTAAGAATGTAAGTCTTGTCTGGAAGATTACTGCCTGGTATAGTTGGGCAGATCATGAATTCTTTCTCTGGTGCCTTCAGCTGGATTTTGGCATCAGAAGCAGCTTTTCTGATCCTCTGTATAAGCTCTTGATCACCAAAATTCTCAAGGTATCTGTTGAAATCCTCATCTGGAACTGCTTCAGAATATGTAGGCTCCTTCAAAAAATATCTATTCAAAATAAAATCTTGCTTTACTTTCTCCCAGTCAATCTGATCCTCTTCTGGAACCCATGTATCTTTGGGTGTCTGTTTCTGTAATGACAGGTTCCAGGAGAAGGGTTTCTTCTTCTTCTTTTTGGACTGGGTGGTTGATGCAGATGATTGTTGCTGCGAGCGCTCTGTTGATGAAGGCGAAGAGAAGGGAGTTTGGAAGGATTTCTCTTTAGCTTCCTGGGCAGCCAGTTTCCTCTCCCTCTCTGCCTGTTCCTTGTAGAACTGCGCTCTGAACATTGGATCACAGGCTTGATCCATGCTTACGCCAAAAAGCAGTAACTCTGCTATCTGGTCCCCTTCATCTATAGGCTTCTTGCCTTTGTCTTTGGGGGTGTGAGATGAAGTTTGAACTGGTTCTGATCCTAGAAGAGTAGGATCAGGTCTTGGAGGTGTGGTTGGTCTGGGTTGAGTTGCTGGTACAGGTGCTTCTTGTGCTGGTGTTTCTGTTCCAGCATCTGCTGCTTCTGTTAAGCCCTTGCTGGTTTTTCCTCCCTTTCCTCCCTTTCCATCAGAGATTTCCCCCTTTTTGACATCATCAAATAGGGTATTGATGAGTGTACGTAAAGAGGTGATCTCCTCATTCATCTTCGCCATTTTTTCTTCAGCATCTTCTTTAAAACCAAGCAGATGGTTGATTGTCTGATCAGAGGCATCAACTTTCTTCTCTAACCTGCTGTTCATGGTAGACAAAGTTTTGTCATAAGTCTCCTGAAGCTCTTCTACAGCAGTTAGGCGATTGCTCTGGGAGTCAAAGTCTTCTGGAGTTGGATACAGAAGGTCATTTAAGACTTCGACCTGGTTTTTCCGCATCAGCTCCACAAATTTCTCTTTTTCAAAAAGAGCTAGATGGGAGTGGATGGACAGGTCTGTGTCTTCCTTGAGTTGAGCAGCGAGTGCAGTTCCTTTCTTGTCAACAGCTGCACTGATTGTTTCATCTTGTTTGGCCAGCAGGTCAGCAAGCAAGGCAGTGGCTTTCTCTGCTTTGTCGTCTATGCCAGTTAGACGAAGGTTGATCCTTGCTTGACCTGCTTCAGTTGCTGCTCTGTCATCATCCATCTTTTTATGCAGTTCATCCCTAATCTTTCTGATTTTGCTTCTGAGATCCTTGTCCATGTCATTTACATAATCCTTCTGATGCTGATTAAAGTCAGAAAGGATTTGAGTGGCCTTCTCTTGTATGGAGTTGCAGACATCGGTCATGTGATCTTCAACTCGCAGAGTGATCAGATTATCGAGTTGATAGTTGTTGAACGGTCTGGTTTCTCTCTCCAGCAATTCCTCCATAGTGTAAAAATTGACATGTTTATTCAGTTTCTGGGCAGCTCCATGTGTGAAGATTTCATTGCTGGGCTCACCACCAATATGCTGACCCACTGGTTCATCATCACCAGAATCCAGGTCGATGATAGGAGTTTTCTTGGGAGACTGACGTTTTGAAGGTGCTCCCTGTTCTGGTTGAGATGATGATGGTTCTGTTGGTACAGGGTCCTGGTGTGGTGGCTCCAGATCGATCTTCAGACTCTCTGCCTCTTGATGCATAAGGCCAGAGATGAGTTGTTTATAATCTGCCCTGATTTCTTGGACGGAGGTGGCTTGAAGTAGACTCAGCAGTGTTACTTCTTCTTTCTTTAGTTCATCAATGGTTTTCAGTTGAAGCAGGGCGTCAAATACATAGTACTCGCTGTCCTTGACCAGCAAGTAAAATTTGACGCGTCTTGCTACTCCTAAACTCTCTGGGAGGAGGTTGATCCCAGGAAACTCTTGCATGACAGAATGATCGGCCTCATTCTCCAGCAAATTTATAACACTTTCAGCTTGTTGTTTCCTTGCTTCTGCTTCATCTTCAGATTCTCCTTCCTCATCATCCTCGCTGATTCTCTCCATTCTGTTGGGAGAGGGTGTTGGTGTTCTAGCTGGAGAAAAATCTTTCTCTTGATGAGGAGGAGAGCTTGATTCAGGTCCCATATCAGGAGCTGGAGTCTCTGCTTGTTCTGCTGTTGTCTGTGGTGCCTCTTTTTCTGGTTCTGGCATGACAGATTGTTCTGCTGTTGCTTCTGGTGGTGGTGAAGATTCTTGAACTTTCTGGAGTCTTCTCCTTTTCTGTTTAGGCAGAGAAGCAGAGGTTTCTGTCTCAACAGAACTTCCTCGCTTACGTGCTGCCTTTTCTTTAATCACCTTCTCCTTCTTCTTCTCCACACCTTTAGTAGGTGGCATCCAAGAGGGATTGGAACTGCCCATTTCCAGTGCAGCAGCGCGGTGCACTTCATCAGAGATCTTGTTAAAGAATTGAGGGGCAAGTCCCATGGACATTTCTAACTGGTGCTGGTCTTTGGGAATGGAGTGATTGATGTTGTATTCCTCAGCTTCATCCCACACCTTCTGCTTGAAAAACTTCTCAATCATCAAGCTGATCTTTGTGGAGTGTCGCAGATTCCTCCTAACTGCCACAGAAGTTCCTCTGCCTCTGCTATCCTTGGTATACATAACCAGCTTGGCTTCTTTGGCCATCAGTTCAAAGAGAATTCTGCTCCAGTTAACACGAAGATTCAGAACAATGGAAGTGAGGATTCTGAACTTCTCTGGGGTTACTTGATCATATGAGCCGCTGTGGTTGAGAAATATCCTCTGAACCACTTCCAAGAGTAGCTTGAATCCTGGTTGGAGTAGAGATCTTTGGAACATCCGTCCAGTATAGGAGATAGGTATCACCAACATGATCTCAATAGCCTCCTGCAATTGCTCCATTGTGATATCTTCCAAGGATAGGCCTTCATCCTTTAACCTATAGGCTTGGTTAATCATCTCTATCACGTTGTAGGGAGTCTTACTCGTTCTGTCTCCAATCGGCATCAAGACATTGGCTTCAAAACCATGCTTGTCATTTTGCCATGTCAAATAGAAGGATCCCACTTGTTTTCCCAGAAACATCTTGGGATGTGAGGTGACGATGTTGCAGAAATCTTATATTAAAAGAACATTCACACAAAAATATACACATTTATCAGTTCATATGAACAAGCATAAGTAATGCACAAAGACAGTAATATAAACAGTTCATAGGACAAGGAGGTATATAATATGCAATAAACTGCAGATATAAAGAAATTTGAATAAATTGAAAACCTTTGCAGCGTGAAACCATGGCAAAGATTTCTTCGAGTTTACGAAAACCATGGGTTTCAAGTACAGCGTACGGTTCAGGTGAGAGAAATTTCTGAACCTCAGCTACGTGTTGCAGAAAGAGTGAAGTTTGAGGTGCCATAGTCAAATGCAAAAGATGTTTGAGAAGAAATTTGCAGAAGATTTTGAGAAATCCTTAAGTGCTTAGAAATTTTGAGAAGTGCTCAGTGCGATAAAGTGAAGGTGAACAGTTTAGGAGAAGATATCGCATATATATAGCAAGATAATTAAGCAAAAAGAAATAAAACGGAAAGAAATTCGAAGAGTTATAAAAATTTCCTCCCTTTTTAGATTTTCCCGCTTCGAAGATTGTTTTGCCGCCTTTCTTTGCGTGAGATGAACGCTCTAGATCCTAGGGTCTATATGCGAGCGTGTGCATATCTCTTACTTTTGGCAACTTTCCTTTTTCCTGTTTCTTGCAGGGATTTCCTCGATCCCAGTTCCCAAGGTTGTGCTAATCATGACGCAAATAGAAGATTTATTAAATCTAGGGTAAAAATATCTTTTACAGTCCTGTAACCTAGGAGAGTGACGTCTTTCATTTTGACGCTTTAATTTCCTTAAAAGTTCCCCCTTGACTTAGCATTTAAGAAATAATTTTCACATGGCTTTCTCGTCAATTTATGGAGAAAAATTATGCCACGTGTATTTTATTTCAACTGGGCTTTCTGGTAACTATCTGGTAACTTTCTGTTCTTGGCTATCTGATAGCCTTCTGGTCTTGGCTATCTGGTAACCTTCTGGTTATAACTATCTGGTAACTTTCTGGTCATGGCTATCTGGTACCCTTCTGGTATTCGTCATCCAGACTGAGTAGTCCAAGTTTTCCACACAACATCTTAAATCTTTCTTCTGGTAGTGCTTTAGTTAAGATATCAGCACGTTGGATGTCTGTATGAATCTTCTCAATCTTGATGTGCTTTCTCTCTACATGATCTCTGATAAAATGATGTCTTATATCGACATGTTTGCATCTTGTGTGGAGTACTGGATTTTGTGTAATAGCTATAGCACTTGAGCTGTCACAGAATATAGGTATCTCCTTTACATCAATCTCATAATCTCTTAATTGCTGTTTCAACCAGAGTATCTGTGCACAACAGCTTCCAGCAGCCATATATTCTGCTTCTGTGGTTGATGTAGCAACAGATGTCTGTTTCTTTGAAAACCAAGATATCAACTTGTTTCCAAGAAATTGACACGTTCCAGAGGTTGACTTTCTGTCCAGTTTGCATCCTGCATAATCTGAATCAGAATAGCCTGTAAGCTCAAAATTATCATCTTGTGGATACCAGAGACCAATGTTAGCTGTTCCCTTAAGATATCTAAGTATCTTTTTGGCAGCTTCCATATGTGATTCTTTAGGATTGGCTTGATATCTGGCGCAAACTCCAACGGCATATGTGATATCTGGACGGCTTGCTGTAAGGTATAGCAGAGAGCCAATAATTCCTCTATATTGTGTAATGTTAGCTGGTTTTCCTTCTGGGTCTGGATCTATCTTTCCATTTGATTGCATTGGAATTTTAACTTCTCTGCTGTCTTTCATTCCAAATTTGACTAGCAGATCGTTGATGTACTTTGCTTGATTAACAAAGATACCATCTGGTAATTGTTTTACCTGCAGACCTAAAAAGAAATTCATCTCACCCATCATGGACATTTGATATTTGTTCTTCATTAGTTCTCCAAATTTGTCACATAGATAGGGAGATTGTGATCCAAAGATTATGTCATCAACATATATCTGGACCAACAGAATGTGTTCTTTGACTTTGATGACAAACAGTGTCTTGTCAACAGAACCTCTTCTGAAGCCTGATTCCAGTAGGAATGTTGATAAAGTTTCATACCACGCTCTGGGTGCTTGTTTTAACCCATAGACAGCTTTAGCTAGTCTGTATACTCTCTGGTCAGGATTTTCTTCTTCAAAACCAGGTGGTTGCTCAACATATACTTCTTCTTCAAGTATCCCATTGAGGAATGCACTTTTAACATCCATCTGGTATACTTTAAATCTCTTGTATGCAGCATATGCTAAGAATAGTCTAATTGCTTCCAATCTGGCCACTGGTGCAAAGGTCTCATCAAAATCGATACCTTCCTGTTGATTGTATCCCTTTGCAACTAGTCTTGCCTTGTTTCTGACTACTTCTCCATTCTCATCTCGCTTATTTTTGAATACCCATTTTACACCTATCACCCCTTGATGTTTTGGTCTGTCTACCAAATACCAGACTTGGTTTCTCTTGAACTCATTAAGCTCTTCTTGCATAGCTATGACCCAGTCTGCATCTCTGAGTGCTTCATAGGTGTCAGAGGGTTCTACGCGTGATAGATAGCAACTGAGAAGTGCACTTTCTCCATGCATTCTTCTAGTTCTCACTCTATCTGTTGGGTTCCCAACAATCTGTTCAGAAGGGTGATTTTCTTGAATCCATTTCCTTCTGCTAGATATCTCCTCTTCTGATAACTCTGGTTCTGGTTCACTTGCTGGGTCCTCAAACTCTGGATGAGAAGTTTGAAATGGATTTTCATCTTCTGGTATTTCTTGATCATTATTCCAACCATTTGTATCACCTGATTCTTCTGGTTGATCTGGTTCTGGATCATTATTTTCTCCTTCTGGCTGGTTGTTCTCTGGTGTGATTGGTGTTGTCTGTTCTGTTCCCCCTTGCTGTAAGCTTTCTGCTTCAGCATTATTTGGAACTTCAATCTCATTCTCTTCTGATGTATTCCAGATCAGAATATCTTCAAGCAGAATAACTTTTGCTTTCTGGTTCTTGTTCTGGTCTTGTGATTGTTCAACACCTAGTTCTCTGTCACTAATAACAGATTCATCAAAGACAATATGAAGTGTTACTTCCACAACGTGAGTTCTCTTGTTGTAAACCCTATAAGCTTTGCTAACATCAGAATATCCTAAGAATATTCCTGGATCAGCTTTGCTATCAAAGGTTTTCAACTGAGATTTCCCATTATTGTGTATGTAACACAGACAGCCAAAAGAACGAAAGTAATGAATTTTGGGTTTTCTGTTGTTCCATATCTCGTAGGGTGTCTTCCCATGTCTGATTGTAACAACTGATCTGTTCTGTGTGTAGCATGCTGTATAGATGGCTTCTGCCCAAAATTTCTTTGGTAATCTGGTTGCATTGAGCATAGTACGAGCTGCTTCTTTTAATGATCTGTTTCTTCTTTCAACTACCCCATTCTGTTGAGGTGTTCTGGCTGCAGATGTCTGATGTGTAATTCCCATCTGGTTGCAGTAATCTTCAATTTTCTGGTTTAGGAACTCTGTTCCACGATCTGTTCTGATTGTGGTAACAGAAACTTCCTTTTTCTTGGTAATTTTGTTGAGAAAGTTTGGCAGCTTCTCCAGAGTTTCTTTCTTATTATGCAAGAATATTACCCAAGTAAATCTTGAATAATCATCAATGATGACTAGAGTATATTTCCTACCATTTATGCTTAATGGTTTGACTGGACCAAATAAGTCTAAATGTAGTAACTCTAGTATTCTGGTTGAGCTCTGGGCAGATTTGCTTGAAAAAGATGATCTGGTCTGCTTTCCTGCTTGACATGCTTCACAAACGTGACTTTTGTCATAGACTTGTTCTGGCAATCCTTCAACTAGTTTCTCTCGTGCAATCATATTGATTGATTTGAAGTTGAGATGGCTTAATCTTTTATGCCATAGCCAGCTAGTTTCTGACACTGTCTTTGTGACCAGACAGGTCTCTATCTGGTTGTCCCATTGCACAATATATAGTCTGTCTTGCAATTTCCCGGTAAGGAGTATCTCATCTCCTTCCTTGTTCTTAACCAAACAGTTGTTAGCATTGAAAACAATCTGATTACCATTGGTACAGAACTGACTTACAGAGAACAGATTGTGGCTGAGACCTTCAACATATGAAACATTTGAGATGGTGGTCTTGCCAACTTTTATGTTTCCATAACCTCTGGTATATCCTTTTGAATTACATCCAAAAGTGACATGAGGTCCTGGTTTCTCTATGTAGTCTGATAGTAGGTTTTTGTCACATGTCATGTGTTTTGAACATCCACTATCAATTATCCAGATTGTTCCTTTTGCAATCTTACTTCTTCTTGCAGCCTTCTGGTCCTGCAATTAAATAGATTTAGCTACCCTTTATTGTCTGGGTGCTTGGTTATTAGCAAAGATCCCTTTCTGAATCCAAAATAGCTTTAAGTTTGGAACAGTAATGTAGCTGGTGACGATATTCCCATTCTCATCAACAATGGACTTTGAGTGAAGAACAGATGGATGGTATCTCTCTGATCTTTTGCTTTCTGCTTTCTTCTGTGATGTTCTGTTGACTTTGATTTTGGGCTGTTGTTTAGATTCAGTGTAGTTAGCAGGATGTCCTTTGGTTTGATGATATTGTCTGTTACCAACTTGCTTAACAATCATCTTCTGGGGAAGATTTTTCTTATTTTTCAAGTTTATTACTTGATCTGGTATCTGACTTCTTTCTGGTATGAATTTCATTGGACCTGCTGCTTTTTCTGTGTGACCTGGATATCCTAATCTAGAAGTGCCCTTCTGCTGTATGTTAATTAGCAGTTTAGCACGTTCATCACTCTTGTAGATCATTTCTTTTCCTTTCTTGATCTTCTCTTCAGCAATGTTATTCCTATTTATAAGATCTTTGACTTTTGAGTTCAAGGAATGAATCTCACTGTCTTTGCTCTTGATCTGTTCTTCCAGAACGTTGATGTTAGCAACAAATTTATTGTTTGCTTTACTCAATATCTCTTCAGTTTTCTTCAATCTGTCATTTTCTTCAACAACTTCTCTGAAAAGTCTCTTGATACTTGAGTAGCTCTTGAACATCTCATTAACTTCATCCCAAGAATATTCATCTTGATCTTCTGTTTCCTGTTCCAGATCAGTATTATTTGAAGAGTTAGAGTTGCAGGAATTTACCTCTACATCATCTAGACCGTTGTCTAGTCCTGCAAAGCATTCATCCCAGTCTTCTTCTTCTTTAGCAAAGAATGCTTCATCATCTTCTGTTGAACTATCAGATAGATGGCTTGAGCTGGAATCATCTTCTTCTTTTTCTTCTGCTATCATAGCTTTACGTTGAGCCTTTAGCTTTCTGTCCCTTTTAGCTCGTAGTTCTTCTCTCTGACTTTTGGATAGGTCAGGACAGTCTGTCTTGAAGTGTCCTGTTCTTCCACAACCATAGCAAGT
This sequence comes from Leonotis leonurus, assembly GCA_026898415.1. Lineage (NCBI taxonomy): Eukaryota > Viridiplantae > Streptophyta > Magnoliopsida > Lamiales > Lamiaceae > Leonotis > Leonotis leonurus. The sequence continues at coordinate 20,821 of JAPKLX010000993.1, read as the reverse complement.
ATAGTCAGTAGGATTAGTGATTTTACCATTACCTCTACTTTCTGTTTTGTCATCAGATCGTTCTGCTTCTTTGTTCTTCTGGTATCTACTCTTGTTGTCTTTATAGAACCTTCGATACTTTCTTGATCTGACTTCCATCTTGTCCATTCTCTTAGCAATCAATGAGAATTCTTTAAGTAACTTATCATATCCTCCTTCTTCTGATGCAGTAGATGAAGTTGATTCATCTGTTTTGCACTTCGCTTTGAAGGCAGTCTCTTTCTCCTTCTTAGTGCTAGTTTCATTCTTCTTGCTGGAGGAGTGATCTGGTCCATGTATCCTTCTGATATCACATTCATGGACAGCCAGATGATCAAATAGTGCTTCTACAGACAGATCATTGAAATCAGCACGTAGGGGTTGCATAGCTGAATAGATTTCCCAGCTTGGTGGTAAAGCTCTAAGAATCTTGAGATTCTTCTCTCTCTGTGTGTACTTATCCTTTTTGAAGGCAGACACTTCAAGTAATACTTCAGTGAACCTGTTCTTCATTTGTTCAATAGTTTCTCCAGGCTTCATTTTGAATTCATCGAACTTATTACACGCTAGGGATAGCTTGTTCTCGATCATAGCTTCAGATCCTAAGCTGAGATCTCTTAGTGCTTCCCACATTTCTTTGGCTGTATCAAGATCTTGGATCTTGGCCAGATGAACTCCTTTTACAGTACTGGAGATAACTCCTTTAGCAAAATCATCAAGATTTGCTTCTCTTCTTTCTTCAGAAGTATACTTTCTGGGGTCTTTCAGTACAGTTTCCTTCACTGCTCCTGTCTCAGTGATACGAGTGGTTTCTTCGGTAATTGCCAAAGGTCCTTCTTCTATCACCTTCCACATCAGGCAGTGATGAGCTTTGAGACACATCTTGATTCTGAAGCTCCATTCTCTGTAACCTTGGATGGAGAATTCTTCGCATGCCCTGATAACAGATGATTCCATAACAGATAATATGCAGATGATGAAAGGATTTTCTAGATCTATTCAAGTTGACCACGCAGGTTTTAACCTTGTGAAAACAAAACAATGGTCGTATGAACCACTGCTCTGATACCACTTGTTGGTCCCGAAAGAGCAAGGTTTGGTGTATGGGGGGGGAATACACCAAATGCAAACTTTTCAGTTTACTTGACAATTTCAATCAGAGAGATGTGAGCTTTCTGAATTACAGATTGCTCTAGATGATAGAACACTATGATTTTCTAATCAAATAAGCTCTATCCAAGTAAGATCTCTCACGTGAGGTATACAAGGCAGAAAGTAAGTGTAAACTTAATTTCCAGCAGTGTATTGTGTGCGGAATAATGGTGGACTTAGTTGGTGCTCTTGTTAAGAAAATCTTTTGAAAGCTTAATCGAGTATTTAGAAGATAGATTAAGAATGCAGGTTTGAATGAGTATGATAGATGCAGAATAAAAACAACTGAATATAAATGCAGAATTTAAATGGCACAGTTATTTTTACGTGGTTCGGGAAACCCCCTACGTCCACGGTCTAATCCAAACTGGATTAGATATCCACTACTAGGATACTCTTCTTATTTAACCTCGCTGAGAACGAGCCACAAGTTTCAATTACAAACTAGATTTGAAACTTATGCACGAATAAGGGTCGTGTCCCTTTACAACTTACAGAAAACTACTGTAAACCGGCTATCTTCACGTTAATCCACTAGAAAACTACTAGCTAGCAAAGATCTCCTTCTTCTCTCGATAAGACAGACTTGAATCGAGGTGTGATTGCGATCACGAACGGTTTGAAGCTTTTGTCTGATTTGAGGATAGAATGCTTGAGTGTATTTCTGCAGTATAGCGCTTGCGTATATATTCAGACTTTGAAACTTCAAACATATATAGGCTTTGAATTTGGAATTCTAGCCGTTTGTTGATTGGCGTCATTTGATTTGTAGATTGCCAATCAGTCATAACTCTTCTTTCCTTGTAGAGTTGTTGATTGAATCTTCTATGATTGGTAAGCAGATCATCTGTGATTGCTTTCCTTTTTCATGTCAATCGGTGATTCAGTTTCTATTTCTTCAATGGAAAGTCTTTAATGCTTCTTTGACAGATTTGGTTCTGCTCTTTCTGGTTTGCTTCTGACCTTCTGGTTGTGTTCTCTCTGGTCTAGTGACTTTCTGGTTGAGTATAGACTTTGACATTTTCTGGTTGAGGTACTTTCTGGTAGAAGTACTTTCTGGTTGAAGTACTTTTCTGGTCGAAGCATTTTCTATCTTTCTGGCTGAAGCTTTTCTGGTTCAACTTTCTGTTAAAGTTGACTAGCTTCATTTTCTGATTGAGACTCTCTGGTTTAGCATTCAGTCTTTGAGACTTGCTGGTTTTGAGATTCTCTGGTTTAGCCTTCTGTCTGTGACTTGCTGGTTCAGCTTTCTGTTAAAGACTTGTTGGTTCAGCTTTCTGTTAAA
>JAPKLX010000993.1:0-18356 GCA_026898415.1 Leonotis leonurus | reverse complement strand
CTGGTTTAGCTTTCTGTTAAAGACTTGCTGGTTCAGCTTTCTGTTAAGGTCTTGCTGGTTCAGCTTTCTGTCTTAGACAACTTCTATCCTTCTGTTTGAGGCTTCGACTATCTGTTATGCTAAAACCAAAAATAAAGGGTACAGAACATGTATTATACCAAGTGTGTTTTGAAGAAGCATCATCAAAACTTGGAATATTTTATGGGGTTCCCAACAGAACCAGATGACTAGAAGAAAATTGAATGAACTGTTACTTGAAGACATTCTATTCTGGAATTCGAAAAGTGATGATGAAGAGATTAACACTCCACCTATTGCTGAAGAGATCATACAACAAGGGGGAACAACACTACATGATCTGGATGAAAACAGATCACCAACGGAAAGCAATGAAACAATCATTGCACATACAAATCACTCTGGAAATTTAAATACAGAAGTAGAACCAGATGAGAATCCATTCCAAGCATCATCAACAGCACACCCTGAATTTGAGGAACCAAGAGATCAACCTGATCCTGAGATATCCGATGAAGAGATGACCAGGAGTAGGAGATGGATACAAGATCATCCACCAGAACAGATTGTTGGGAACCCATCAGATCGTGTGAAAACCAGAAGGATGCATGGAGAAAGTGCATTGTTAAGCTGTTATCTCTCTCGCATAGAGCCATCTGATGCTTATGAAGCACTACAAGATGCAGATTGGATAACAGTAATGCAAGAAGAACTCAATGAGTTCAAAAGAAATGAAGTCTGGTATCTTGTGGATAGACCCAAACACCAAGGTGTAATTGGTGTAAAATGGGTGTTAAAAAATAAACGGGATGAAAATGGTGAAGTAGTCAGAAACAAAGCCAGATTAGTAGCTAAAGGCTATAATCAACAAGAAGGCATTGATTTTGATGAAACCTTTGCACCCGTAGCCAGACTAGAAGCAATAAGGCTATTCCTAGCATATGCTGCACACAAACGATTTAAGGTATAACAGATGGATGTTAAAAGTGCCTTCTTAAACGGTATCCTTGAAGAGGAAGTATATGTGGAACAGCCACCTGGATTTGAAGAAGCAGATCCAAACCAGAAAGTATACAGACTGACTAAAGCAGTCTATGGTCTTAAACAAGCCCCTAGAGCTTGGTATGAGACATTATCAACATTCCTACTAGAATCTGGATTCAGAAGAGGATCTGTTGACAAGACTTTGTTTATCATCAAAGTCAAAGAAAACATTCTCTTAGTACAGATCTATGTAGATGACATCATTTTTGGATCTCAATCTACCTATTTATGTGACAAATTTGCTGAACTTATGAAAAATAATTACCAAATGTCCATGATGGGAGAAATGAACTTCTTTTTAGGTTTGCAAGTCAAGCAACTACCAGATGGTATCTTCATAAACCAAACAAAGTACATCAACGATCTGCTGACCAAATTTGGGCTAAAAGACAGTAACCCAGTGAAAATTCCAATGCAAACCAATGGGAAAATTGATCCAGATCCAGAGGGAAAACCAGCTAACATTACTCAATACAGAGGGATCATAGGCTCATTACTCTACCTAACTGCTAGTCGACCTGACATCACTTTTGCAGTAGGAGTATGTGCAAGATATCAAGCAAATCCCAAAGAATCTCACATGGAAGCAGCTAAGAAGATATTAAGGTATCTTAAGGGAATAGCCCATGTAGGATTATGGTATCCATGTGAAGACAACTTTGAGCTAACTGGATATACAGATTCGGATTATGCTGGATGTAAACTGGACAGAAAGTCAACATCTGGTACATGTAAATTTTTAGGGAATAAACTGGTCTCTTGGTTCTCAAAGAAACAGACATCTGTTGCCACATCAACCACAGAGGCAGAATATATGGCAGCTGGAAGTTGTTGTGCACAAATACTGTGGTTAAGACAACAGCTTAAGGACTATGAGATTGATGTCAAGGAAATACCCATCTTCTGTGACAGCTCAAGTGCTATAGCAATCACACAGAATCCTGTGCTGCACACCAGATGCATACATGTTGATGTGAGACATCACTTCATAAGAGACCATGTTAAAAGGAAACATGTGCAGATTGAGAAAATTCACACTGAAGTACAGAGAGCTGATATCCTTATCAAAGCATTACCAGAAGAAAGATTTAAGATGCTTTGTGGTAAACTAGGACTATTAAATCTTGAAGAAAGGACCAGATTGATCTAAACCAGATCATGTGAAATTCCAACAGGGAATTGACACCAGATCACTAAGTACATGTTAATAGTCAAAAAGACCAATCATATTCCAACTGGGAGTTAGTAAAGAAGTCAACACGCCAGATTGGAAAGTGGCACAACCAGATCAATAAAACTCACTGTGAAGGAGATCGATTTGGACCAGATTACTTGATGCCAAGTGGATATTAGTTAAATTATTAAAATTCATATTACTTGATTAAAGGGGAAAGTCAACAGTACACGGCGACCATATCATCTAATCATAGTATATATATCTAATTACTGACATATATACACCAAATCTTTTATTTTTTGATGATTAGTACAGTGTTTGGGAAACGTGATCGAGGAGATATTTACCTATTCAAGAAAATAGAAGGAAAGTGACGGCTACTAAATCAACGCCCCTCACTACAACCGTTAGATCAAAGCGCGTGTATCAAACGCAGAAAAAGAGAAGAGAGTAGACCTTAAGCCTATAACTCAAGAGGCGGGAAAAAGCTGTAAAAAGGGAAGTAAATCAATTAAATATTACTCTTTTATAGCTTATCTATCTTTATATATGTACTCTTGATAAGGCAGTTCATCTATCACTCACACACACTGTTTCTTCTTCCTTCAACACTTAGCCAAAATTTCCTAGCTTCCAACTCTCTCTACCTTCGAAAATCACTCTGTTTTAGCAAATATGGCACCCAAATCATCTGTTTTTCTTGAGCAAGCAAACTTCCTGAAACCATACTTTCATCAAGACCTTTTCGCAGTTCTTGACACCTTCGGGTTTCATAAACTGGACAAGGCATTCGATCTTGTTCGTCACAATATTTATGAGTTGTTTCTACTTTTCATAAACTGCAAAGGTTCAATATTTATGAGTTGTTTCTACTCTTAACTGCTTTGTATCCTGCTTGTTATGAAAAACTCTAGAACCTGTATTGAAAATTGTCTTTAATCTATTGCATATATATGTTGACTTGGATTATGCTTTAAACTGTTATATTCTGCAAACTGCTATTGAGCGCTAATACTTCATGGATGGAAGGATAGTGCTCAATCGCCGCTTTCTACCTCTCGTGGCAGGGAGAGAAGGGTGGAATTGAAGCTACCATTAGGGTTAGCAAGGGGAACAACATCAGTAACACCCCCTACAACGTCATAAATATCATCAATGACGCTTATAAGTTAAAGGATGAAGGGATTAGCCTCGGAGAAATCACTGAGGAAGAACTCCAAGAAGTAGTTGAGCTGGTGATGGTAGTGCCCATGCATTACACGAACAAGATGTTCCAACGGGCACTACTCACTGAGTTCAACAACCATCTAAAAAATTATGTTGACCAGGTTGACTCAGACTTGAGAAGGGTGTGCCGATTGAAGTTGGAAGAATTAAGCAAGAAGATGCATGGACGACGATCGATCTGCTGCAGAGGAGAGAAAATTGCAGATCGATCAGACTCTCGGCTCAATGCAACTCAAGGTCAATGAGATGTACAAGATCATTTCTGAGTTTGCAAAGCATCAGAAGGATATGGTGCATACAATTGTCAAAGAACAGACTGATGGCATAGCAGCAGATGTGGTGAAAGAGGCAAATGCTCACACAAGAGCCTTGTTTAGACAGTTTGAAGCAGATGGAAAGAATTTTTTAGAAAGAAAACTGAGCGATCTGCGCTATCCATCCAAACTGATGATTGATGCCTTCTTTGACGAAATTGGAATTATAAAAGAAGATCAAGAAGGATACAAAGCTGATCTGCATACAGTGAAGGGACTCAAAATGAAGCTTTCAATCTTTATCTAGACATGAATGATGCAAGAGACCTGGTTGAAAGTATAAGAGAAGCTGCTGCAAAGGCCAAAATCCAGATCACTGCCCCAGAAAAGGGAGTTCAGAACGTGCCCCACCATACCAGGCACTGATCTCCCAGACAAAACGTTTTTGCTCACTTACATAAACCAACTGGCGGAGAACAGAGGTTATAAGGTTGATGCAGAAGACCCTGACTATATAAGGATAAGAGAAGGGGTTTATGAGTCTGTCCAACTCATTTCGGATGAGACCAGGGCAAAAATGAAGAGACAGCAAGAAGAAAGAAGGAAGAGCAGATAGATAATCATTTCTCATATCTCTTACTATCTGTAATTCTTATTTTTGCTTTGATGAACTATAATCTCTCTTTCCCTCTTATATATGGAAGTTCTTTGAAGTTTCTGATGACAACATCTTATTGTCCAGAACACATATAAACTGCTTTAAATCGTTATATCCTAATAACGAAACATGATCAAATTGGCCATCAAACCAGATCACTCTTGAAAGAGTTATTAGGACATATATGTAAAGTGTGGTTTCGACATCATCAAAAAGGGCGAAATTGTTGGGGAACCCTAATATATTTAGTTTTGATGATGGTCTTTCGAAACACACTTAGCTGTTTTAGGTTTTAAACTGTTCTACGTGTAAAACAGATCACTAGATATAAAGTGAATCCTGTTATAGAACTGTTCTACGTGTTATAGATCACTTGAAATGTAAAGGAGATATTCCTATAAAAGTCAATCTCAACTTAGTATAGGATGAAGTTCAAGATTTCACGCCAAAAGGAATCGATCTGCTGTAACAGACAGCGACCAGATCGATGACCAGATCGATATTGCAGCGAAGCACCAGATTGATTGAGTCATCAATCCACCAGTTGACATCATCTTACACATCATATACTCTTGCCACGTCAAGACTGAAGCCTATCCAACAGGGATTGGAAAGAGAATCTTCGATAAGATCATAAAGAAGGAAAGAGATCGTTAGCAATCTGCTTTTCATATCTTGAAGATTGAGTCAACACACTCTACATGGCAAAAAGAGATATGATGGACATCATTGATTGACAATATTCCATCAATCTCACGCAAATCAACAACGGCTAGAATTTTCAATTCAATGCCTACATAAAATGGAAGTTCAAAATCTGGAAATACACAAGACACACGCATGCTACATTGAATTATACTTTCAAGCTATCATCATTGTTCCAGACTTAGAGCTTCAAGAACTGTGATTCTACATCACACCAACCTATCTCGATTGAAGTCTGTCTTGTCGAGAGGAAGCAGATCATCTTTCTAGCTAGTAGGTTTCTAGTGGTAACGTAGAGGTAATCTGTTGTAAAGGGACACGACCCTTACTTCGTGCATAAGTATCTCTCTAGTTTTGATTGATACTTGTGACTCGTTCTCCACGAGTATAAAGAAGCAGAGTATCCTAGTAGTTGATAATCTGGTCTAGTTTGGACTAGATCGTGGACGTAGGGAATTCTCGAACCACGTTAAACAACTGTGTCATTTACTTTCTTGCATCTCTAACTTTCAGTTGTTTATTATTCTAACCTTCTGCACTATCATATAAAACTGCATATCAATAAATCTGCTGAACGATCTGACTATCCTTAAAGGTTTTCTTATAAGAGCACTCATTTAATCCACCATATTTCCGCACACACAACACTCAGAAAGTAATAAGATCACTCTTATTATTGACTAAGTGTCTTTCACTAAGAGAGCAATCTGTTTGGACTTAACTGTGATCGATCTGTGTATCAATCTTTTAAGTCATCTGCCGAGCAATTTCTTATACAGAATAGCTTGAACTCTCTGATAATTTGTCAAGTAAACTGAAAAGTTTGTATTTAGTGTATTTTCCCCCCCCCCATACACCAAACCTTGCTCTTTCGGGACCAACAGAAGGACCAGATCGACCCCTGACCAGGTCGATATCAATCTGGTGTGACCAGATCGATGTTCAAGATCGAACCACATGATATCAGTTCAACTATCATTTAATTGGCAAAACATACGCTTTGACCATATTAACTGATGAAGAGTCCCAAACTCATTGCCACATCATTCGTGCTATTAAGATGGAAGGAAAATCAACCATACGCAAAGAAGGAAAAATAGTATCTGTCAATGATCTGCTTTCCATATTTACGAAAGCGTCAGTCAAACTTTCCAAAGGCAAGAGGAGACAATTTAGGGATTCAATATCCTTGATTGGTAAATCACATTTACTCCAAACCAATCAGGTCCAACGGTTAGAATTTCAAAATTCTACACCTATAAATGCTTGGAAAAAGACTGGAAGAGGACAAGAACTCTACTATCTAAAATCAACAAGGTGTTACTCTGCCCAGAAATCATAACATATAGTGAAACATTCATTCGAGAAGATTTCTACTAACCAGATCGTGTTCTGAGCCGTTCGTGATCGAAATCACACCTCGATTCAAGTCTGTTTTATCGAGAAGAAGGAAGGAGATCTTCGCTAGCTAGTAGTTTTCTGTAAGTTGTAAAGGGACACGACCCTTATTCGTGCATAAGTTTCAAAACAGATTGTGTTTGAAACTTGTGGCTCGTTCTCAGCGAGTATAAATAAGAAGAGTATCCTAGTAGTTGATATCTATTCCAGTTTGGATTGGACCGTTGACGTAGGCGCTATCCCGAACCACATAAATAGCTGTGTTATTTACTTTCTGCATTTTAAAACTTAGTTGTTTTATTCTCTAATCTGCACACTCATTCAAACTGCATTTTTAATCGATCTGCTAAATCCCTGAATAAAATTTCAAAAGGTTTTCCAAACAAGAGCACTGACTAAGTCCACCATTTTCCGCACACAACACTCTTCTAGAAGTCAAGATTACTCTTGATTTCTGCTTAAGTGTTATTCATGTGAGAGTTTCTACCTGGACAGAACGAGAACAATCTGGTTATCAATCTGATCTGTCACAACTAGCGATCTGGTTTTAGATGTTTAAATCACTCTAAGTAATTAGTCAAGTAAACTGAAAAGTTTGCACTTGGTGTATTCCCCCCCCCCCATACACCAAACCTTGCTCTTTCGGGACCAACAGTGCCTCTACCCAAACAAGTTACAATTAACCCTAAAACGGTTGATTGTATCTTCATTGGATATGCTCTTAATAGTAGTGCCTATCGATTTGCTATTTGTGACAGACCAGATCGATCTCGTTCTGTCCAGGCAGAATCTCTCGAGTGAATAACACTAGGCAGAGATCAAGAGTGATCTTATTCTCTAACAGAGCGTTGTGTGCGGAATAATGGTGGACTTACATGGTGCTCTTTATTTAGAAAACTTTCAAACGCTTAACCAAGTATTTAGCAGATTGATTAAAAATGCAATTTGAATGAGAGTGCGGGTTAGACAATAAAACAACAGGAAATAAAGAATGCAGAAAGTAAATAACATTGTTGTTTTTACATGGTTCAGGAAACCCCCTATGTCCACGGTTCTAATCCAAACTAGATTAGATATCCACTACTTGAATACTCTTCTTCTTTATACTCGCTGAGTACGAGCCACAAGTTTCAGAACACAAACTGATTGAAACTTATGCACGAATAAGGGTTGTACAGAAAACTACTGTAACTGGATCTCTTCATGTCAGTTCACTAGAAAACTACTAGCTAGTGAAGATCTCCTTCCTTCTTCTCGATAAGAAAGACTTAAATCGAGTTGATGTTATTTTAATCACGAACAGCTTAGAACACGATCTGGTGGTTTGAAATCTCCTCGAACGAGTGCTTCGTAAGATGAGTTGATTTCTGAGCAGAGTAACAGCTTGCTTGATCGTAGATTTTCACTCGTGTACTCTTCCAGTCTTTGTTCCAAGCTTTTATATGTATATAATTTGAAATTCTAACCGTTGGGCTTGATTGGTTTAGCAGTAAGTGTGATTTCACCAATCAAGGATAGTGAATCCCTAATTTGTCTCTTCCTGCTTTTTGAAAAGGTTGACTGAATCTTCTAAATTTGGTAAGCAGATCGTTTCACAGATACTACTTTCCTTCTTCTTGTTTTGATTGATTCTCTTCCTTCAGAAAGTATGCTTCAAAACTTGGTTGATTCTTCTGAGTGTTCTAGTAAAAGCTTATGATTATTCGGATGGATCTTCTGCTTGCTTCAATCTGCTTTAACGATCTGGTAGTATTGACTAAGAGAAGTGTTGGGAACCCTAATATATTTAGTTTTGATGATGATCCTTCGAAACACACTTAGCTATTTTTGAGTTTAAGCTGTTCTATATGTAAAGCAGATCACTACACTTAAAGTGAATTCTGTTAAAAGAACAGATTAGGAGATGACATGATATGTAAAGGAATTATTCATATAGAAGTCATTTCTAAAATAGTATAGGATGAAGGTCAAGATTTCACGCCAAAAGGAATCGATATCTACAGGGACCAGATCGATATCTACAGCGAAACACCAGATCGATTTAGTCATCAAACTACCAGATGACATCATCCTACACATCATACCCTCTTGCCATGTCAAAATTGAAGCCTATCCAACAGGGATTGAAAAGAGAATCTTCGAATGACACAAAGAAGGAAAGAAACCGTTAGCAATCTGCTTTCCATAAAACTGAAGATTGAGTCAACGTTTCAACAAGGCAAGAAGAGATAAGATGGACATCTTTGATTGGCAATCTACCATCTGACTCACGCCAATCAACAAACGGCTAGAATTTTCAATTCAATGCCTATATAACCTTGAAGTTCAAAATCTAGAATATACAAGAAAGAGACAAGATACAAGAAATACACACGAGCTATACTACGAATATACTCTCAAACCTTCTTGATCCAGATTAAGAGTTTCAAAGACCTGTGATTATACATCACACCAACTCAACCTCGATTGAAGTCTATCTTGTCGAGAGGAAGCAGATCACCTTGCTAGCTAGTAGGTTTCTAGTGGTAACGTAGAGGTAATCTGTTGTAAAGGGACACAACCACCCTTTCTTCGTGCATAAGTATCTCTCTAGTTTTGATTGATACTTGTGACTCGTTCTCCACTAGTATAAAGAAGCAGAGTATCCTAGTAGTGGATAATCTGGTCTAGTTTTGACCAGATCGTGGACGTAGGGATTTCCCGAACCACGTTAAACAACTGTGTCATTTACTTTCCTGCATCTTTATTTTCAGTTGTTTATTATTCTAACATTCTGCACGATCATACAAACTGCATCTCAATCAATCTGTTTAAACGATCTGACTATCTCTAAAGGTTTTCTTAATAAGAGCACTCATTAAATCCACCATATTTCCGCACACACAACACCCAGAAGATAATAAGATCACTCTTATTATTGACTAAGTGTTTACACTAGAGAGCAACCTATTTGGACTAATCTGGTATTGATCTGAGTATCGATCTGGTTAGTCATCTGCCGAGCAAATTCTTAAATAAGAATAACTTGAACTCTCTATTATTTTAACAAGTAAACTGAAAAGTAAACTTGAATTAGTTCTAGAGGTTTCGTACTCCTTTCTACCGAATGAAATGGTAACTTAGTCATTTTTGCCTCAACACAAATTTCTCATTTGTTGTGAGTATTGACTTCACTTAACTTTAGTAAATCCAGATTTACTAATCTTTTTATTGCATTTAGATTTACATGTCTCATCTACAATGCCATAAATCGAAGCACTCAATCAAGTAAGAGGAAGTAGAAGTTTTTTCATTATCATTCAAGCTCTTGCGGCGCACGACCATTACATTGAGTTTGAAAAGTCCCCCGGTAAGATAACCTTTACCAATGAATTTTCCAAACTTAGTCAATACAAATTTATCAGATTCAAAAACTAATCTAAATCCCTTATTGACTAGTATTGAATCCGAGACTAAATTCTTGCGGATGTCTGGGACATGCAGAATTTCCTTCAAGGTAATCGGGATGCCAGACGTCACCTTGAGGACCACATCCCCAACTCTGGCCACTTCGGACGAGGCTTGGTTTCCCATGTTGAGCTTCCTCCCCTCTACAACCTTGTACGTCATGAATTTAGTCTTATCGGCGCACACATGGGCGGTAGCACCGGTATCAATGTACCATCTACCTTGGTTGTCCACAAAGTTGACCTCCTCGGTGACTACGACGGCAAGCGCCTTCATCCCAATCGCCGTACTCCTTCTCGGCAACATGGGCAGCATACTTCTTCTTTTTGTAGCCCTTTGGCTCACGAAAATCTCTTGACGTGTGGTCTGGTCAACCACAGTTGAAGCAATTGCCATCGAACTTGCGAGTCGACTTTTGCTTCCCTTTGCCCTTGTCATTAGGGCGAGCATGCTTCTTGGAGGAACTGCCTCTCTCCAAAAGGTTGGCCTTTGCGTCCATTGGTCCTTTCACATTCGGATCACATTTTCAAACATCCGACTCAATGCGAAGCTTCACGATGAGGTCTTCAAGAGTCATCTCATTTCGCTTGTGTTTGAGATATCTCTTGAAGTCCTTCCAACTTGGAGGTAGCTTATCAATCACGGTAGCCACTGTGAACGCATCCGGTAGAATCATCCCCTCGGCGTGGACATCATGCACAATGAGTTGAAACTCTTGCACTTGATCCATGATGGGTCTTGAGTCTACCATCATGTAGTCTAAAAATTTAGCTACAACAAACTTCTTTGTACCCGCGTCATCGCTACGGTACTTCTTTTCAAGAGTCTCCCACATTTCTTTGAAGGTCTTTACAATGGAATACACATTATATAAACTGTCATCTAAAGAATTTAGAATGAAGTTTTTACGAAGGTAATTTCCAGTGTGTCAATTGTCATAGGCAGCCCGAACAGTGAAATTCGTCTCCTCGGCACTCGGTGTCGGCGGCTCGTCCTCCTTGAAGAACCCTACGAAACCTAATGTTGTCAAGTAGAACAACATTTTCTGTTGTCAACGTTTGAAGTCAGCACCGCTGAACTTCGGCGGCTTCTCGGCAGGAGGCATCATCCTTGGTGCCGAATTAGCTCCCAAGAGAGAGCCCGACGTGTTGAGCCCGTGATCTCCAACATTACTTTGAAGGTCATAATCGTTAAAAGAGGGAGACAAAATGAAAATTGTTAGTTGTACAAGCCGGAACATTTCTTCTATGGTCAATCGACTTTGTGGCTGGATCCAAAGATCGGCTTGCGCTTCACTTCCCTGAACTCCCCACCATTTGCAAGGGATTGTCAGGACTTCCAACAAAAAGGTAAGGACATTTAACTAGCGTCTTTAGGGCCGATTGTCACTACAAGAAAAAAACCTTTTAATCATAGTAAAAATTAGATTATAATGTCATTATTGATTTTTAACTAGAGAAGCAATAATGAAAGATGGTGACGGTCGTAAAATTTTGTCATTCAAAGTTATTAGTGATGAAATTTTAACTTTTACTACAATTTTTATCCTCACTAAAAACATTTTTCTCCAATTAGTGAGAACATATGTCATTTCATTAATATTTTCATCACTAAAAGTCTGTTTTCTTATAGTGTATGTCAAAAACATTCGACGTTAAAGGTTAAACTTCTCTCTGTTAAACTAAGAATTTAGTGGTTTGTTTTCCCAATAATGTAGGTTTCATCACCCATATATATATTGAAAGTGTATCAACTACTCTAATTGATTGTTGCAGAAGCTAAGAATGAACACAAGAGATAATTTTGCGTAGGTTGTGTTAACAAACAACCTACACGGCAGCCTTACGGCCAAAAAGAATAATCAAAATAAGTGTTTGTGTTGCTACAATGTTTAGCACCACACAACATCAACACTTGTTACAAAAACACTAAAACGTATGACCTTACAAGAATAAAGATCATACACACTAAACTACGAATTTAATCTGTAAAAGTATATCTCTAACTGTAAACTAATCAAGTATTTATAGAGATGGTTCATGGGCTTCATTCCAAAGGTCTTGTAACTGCCAGCCCATGTTTTCCTTGATTTTCTCAACAGCTGACGTGCTCCACAAGATTCGCCAGGACAGTTTGTGCACCCCGATAAATGTGGAAAAAAATTTCCACTAGGCGTATATATCTCAACAGTTTATCTTGACTTGGTCTTCTTCTCATGACTCGGTCTTTACAGTTTTCGTGCATTTCTCACTTCACTCCAAGTCAAAACTTCCATGTGGCAACGCTGAGTCAGCATCCAATATTGAGCTTAACAACAGAGCCAACAGCACAATCATCCTGTGAAGAAACATAGAAACACACATGTTAGGTTTAACATAATAAACAGCAACATAAAATACCTAACAAACTCCCCCTATTTTTGTGCTTTCTTCACAACATCTTGTTCTTCCTAAGACGCTCCCCCTATGTCTATGCCCTGCAAAACAACTTCACAAACAAGCAGCAACATAGGCAAAGATAGCAACACACATATGACAAGCCAAAATAACCATCGTTAATCATCCACAGCCAAAAGTAAATAGTCAGCCAAAAGTAAACTGTTTTGATACATCATCCCACATCACAAAAATAAGTGTTTTTGTAGTCTTAAGTTTTCATTCCTCAGCCCCCTCAACTTCAGTCTCTTCATCCTTCTCCTCATCCTCTTCATCCTCTGCATCTCCTCCAGTTGCGGCAGTTGCGGCTTCTGTAGCGGCGGCAACAACTTGATCTCCACCTTGTTGGGAAGAAAGACACGCCTGGAGAGAAGGAACTAGAGCAGCAAAGGCAGGGAATAGGGCAGTGAACGAGCTCATCGCACCAATTAACTGTTTGACAGTTTGGGGTGGCAGCGTTATGCCAGAGGAAGTAGAGACAGGGCCATCCGGGTTGCACCAAGGAAGGTCCGCCACCTTGCTCTTATGGAAAAGAGAAGGGTGTATGGTGTACAACGGAGTCGGCTCAGCCTCATGGCTCCTGGTCACTGATGTGAACCCTTGATGCGTGAGAACCCTGCACACAAGAGAAGGAAAGGGCATAGAGGATATCTGAGACTTAGTGGAGAGAGCAGCCAACTGATCGAACACAATGCGTCCCAGGTTGTATGGTTTGTTGAGTCCCACAAGGTACATCAAGACTCCATGTGTTTGAGTAACAACAGTGGAGTTGGAGGAGACAATCCAATTGTATGTGAGCACCTTATGAAGGACTGAATAGAGATGTGACAGCCACGAAGTTTTCATGGGTTGAACCCATTTTGACTTCTTGCCGCCAGTAATCACTTTGGCAACATCATCGAGATCAGCAACAGTCTCACTCTCAACACTGGGTAACTCAAGAGCACAGTTAATAGCATCCGGTGTAAAATCATAGATGGCATTGTAGAGGTAGAACTTTCCAAACTTGGCCGAATCACGATCACCAAAAGAAGCATGCAAATTACAGTAAAAATGGCGCACAACATCTTTGACAAAAGGAGGGAGATCAAATACTGTACCAAGGAGTCCGCGCGTACGGAAGAATTCAAGCAGATTGTAATCCTCAAGGCTGGTCTCGTCCACAGGTCTTTCACTAACACATGGAAGAGTGCGAAGCCGCTTCCATTTGAGCGCCGCCAGGTCATCAAAGAATTGAAGACTGTGTGCCTTTTCAGCGTCTAAAGGAGAATCGGGACCCTCCGAGAGTTCTGAGGCGAGGATCGCTGATTTTCCCTTAGCGATGGACGAAGTGGGCTCTGTCGTGACCTCGGCAGGAGGAACAATCCGCTGGCGCTTCGGGGCCGAAGACACCTCATCCTCACTGTCATCCTGGAGGACAACAGTGGGTGTTGGGCCTTTCAACTTCTTGGCGATGCGTGACAACCGAGAGCCCCGGGTGGCTGATTTGCATGTGAGAGCGACTGGTGGCGTGGAGGAACGGGACACTGGGGATGCTGGTAATGGGTCAACGACGGCCATTGTAGTAATCGGAGGGGGTACAGTGATCACCTCGTCCAGAACAGGTCCAGCAATAGGGGTAACCTCAATTGGTGTGGGATCAGGCGGAGGAACAGTAAAAGGAGCGGGAGATTCTGCAGAGACAATCGGTGGAGGAGTGGTAAATGGAGTTGGAGAAACAGTAACCGGTGGTGGAGTGGTTATTGTGGCCTGAATCATTTGTAGAATACTAGGGTTCGCGGCAAGCAGTGCATGAAGAAGAGCAGTGACGTCGGGAGTCGGAGGAGTGGCCATTTAGGTAGCAGTAGTGAAAATGGAAGAGAGAGCGAAATTTTGAAAAGTGAGTAGGTATGGAGAGGACGATGTGTGTTATGGAAGATGGAGGATTCAAGAAAATAGAAGGCGTATCAGTCTTGGGGGATGTGAGGATATGGAAGAGCGAATAGGGTTTCTAGGGTTTAGATGTGACATAAAAAAGATAATGATGCCAACAGACTGCGACGGTTGAATGCAAAAAGAGCCTTTGCCGTTTCATTTTCCACCCTGACAAAACAAACTCCAAAAAACACGCTACATGACAGTTATGACCCACTAGCATAAGAGAGACACGGATGTTGAGGGGAACACACTATATTATGGGAAAACAACAAACCCAGAATTGCTGACATGCACAAGAACAATGTAGAAAACAAAAAAAATTTTAAGAGCACCCAGTCCAGCTTGCTCTGTTGTGTCAACGTTTGTTGCAACATCCACCTGGCTTAAAGAAAAAATATGTGCAGAACTACAAGAATTCAAGGGTTAGTGAGTGTAGTGTGCATCGTCGCAGTGAACGCCGTGCCCCTAACCTTTCACCCTCGAAAGCAATCGCAGTTGCAATCCTTTTGTAAGGTAGCATCGTCGTAGCGAACGCCGTGCCCCCCAAACTACTTGGATTGTTTACCACACAGATAGATACAAAAATTATATAGATAAATGCCAGGTTTCAGAATATAGAATATGTTGACAATGATGTTATCCCAGCAAGCTAGACGCAACAAGCTACACCCTTGATATAGATAACAGAATATGGAATTTTAGGGTGTAGCACAACACATAATTTAATGAAAGAAACAAAGACCAAGAGATTTTCGTAAGAAAACAAATCTCTCATGATCTAAGGGTTTTGTAAAAATGTCAGCAACTTGGTTCACTGTTTTCACATACTCAAGTTTGATTACCTCTTGTTCCACTAACTCTCTAATGAAGTGGTGTCTTATGTCGATGTGCTTAGTTCTGGAGTGCTGAACAGGATTCTTGGAAATGTTTATGGCGCTCATGTTGTCGCAGTACACAACCAGGTCATTGTTGTCTAGGCCATAATCACTCAGCATTTGTTTCAACCACAGCAGTTGTGTGCAACAGCTGCCTGCGGCAACATACTCAGATTCAGCAGTGGATAAGGACACACAGTTCTGCTTGCGGCTGTGCCACGACACAATATTGTTTCCTAGATAAAAACATCCTCCACTCGTAGTTTTCCGGTCATCAACATCTCCAGCCCAATCAGAAT
Source organism: Leonotis leonurus (assembly GCA_026898415.1). Classification (NCBI taxonomy): domain Eukaryota; kingdom Viridiplantae; phylum Streptophyta; class Magnoliopsida; order Lamiales; family Lamiaceae; genus Leonotis; species Leonotis leonurus. The sequence goes on along the minus strand of JAPKLX010000993.1, from coordinate 2,902 downwards.
CACTGAAACCTACCAAGCTCATATTCATGTGTTTAGAGAATAATATGCCTAGGTCAATAGTTCCAGCAACATACCTGATTATTCGTTTAACAGCTTTGATATGAGAAGCTTTGGGTTTAGCTTGATACCTGACACAAACACATACGCTAAACATCAAATCTGGTCGAGTGGCTGTTAGGTACAACAGGCTCCCTATCATTGATCTGTAGAGTGTTAGGTCAACATCTTATCCAGCATCATCTTTGGTTAGCTTCTCCGTGGAACCCATAGGAGTCTTCATGGGCTTTGTACCTTCAAGGTTAAATCTCTTTATCATCTCCTTGGCATATTTGCTTTGAGAAATAAAGATGCCATCTTGTCCTTGTTTAACCTGCAACCCAAGAAAGTATGTGAGCTCAACCACCATGCTCATCTCAAACTTGGTAGACATTGCACCTGAAAAGTTAGTTAACATGTTACGTGATGTAGAACAAACAATCATATCATCAACATAAATTTGAGTAATAAGGATATGTTGTTCTTCCCTTTTTATAAACAACGTCCGGTCAGCAGCACCTCTCACAAACCCATACGTGAGAAGGAAATTTGTGAGGTGCTGATACCAAGCCCGTGGTGCTTGTTTGATTCCATATAGAGCTTTCTTCAACCGAAAAACATGGTCCGGTTTGTGGAGGTCCTGAAAACCTTTTGGTTGTTCCACGTAAACCTCTTTCTTTAACTCACCATTAAGAAATGCTGCCTTCACATCCATCTGGTACAGATTGATGTTAAGGTAACATGTGACTGCAAGCAACAACCGAATGGATTCAAGTCGTGCTACAGGTGCAAATGTGTCATCAAAGTCGACTCCTTCGACTTGAGTGTACCCTTGCGCTACCAAACGTGCTTTGTTACGCACCACAGTTCCCTTCTCATCAGATTTGTTTTTGAAGATCCACTTTGTGCCAATAATATTCTTGTTGGCTGGCCTGGGAATAAGGTACCAAACATCACTACGCACAAACTGATTTAGTTCTTCATGCATAGCATTTATCCATAACTCATCAGTTAGTGCTTCCTTGACATTTTTTAGCTCGAACTTTGAGACGAAACATGTTATGCCTTCAACTATAGAGCATACGGAGTACAAACACGCCATTTCTCAATAGTTAATTGGCTGTTTTCGTCGAGTCTGAACACCATCTTCAATGTTTCCAATGACTTGAGTTAGTGGATGATACTCCTTTACTCGTCCTGAAGGTTCCATGCGAGGAGTGATATCTGGAGTCTCATCTCGTTCCACAGCAGCGCCAGTTTCAGTATTAGGTGTGCCATCCGGTGTACCAGTTTCTGTGTTAGGTGGAACAGTTTGCGTTTCAACAAGAGGTGTAACAACTCCCCCTTGATGTATGTCGTCAGCTACTTCCATCTCTTTGTTTCCACTACTTGCATCATCAAAGACAACATTAACAGATTCTTGTATTGTTTTAATACGTAGATTAAAAACCCTATAAGCTACACTGTTTGTTGAGTACCCAACAAATACACCTTTGTCGCTCTTATCATCAAAATTTGTTATATACTCTCGATCATTTAAGATAAAACAAACACACCCAAAAACACGAAGATGTTTTAGGTTAGGTTTTCTCCCTTTCAGTAGCTCATATGGTGTTTTGAATGACCCTGGTCGAATGTTGACTCTATTGTTGATGTAACACGCGGTGTTAACTGCCTCAACCCAAAACCGTTTCGTCATTTGGCTTGAGCTCAACATCACCCTAGCCATTTCAATCAAGGTTCTATTTTTGCGTTCAACCACACCATTTTGTTGTGGTGTCTTCGGTGCTACAAACTCTTGGTACTCCTTTTTCATCACAAAAGGTTGTAAAGTTTGAGTTCTCAAACTCACGACCATGATCTGACCTTATGCGAGATATTCTAGCATCAAACACATTAGTAACACGAGAAAACATATTTTTAAATACCTCAAATGTTTCAGATTTTTCTCGTAAAAAATAGGTCCATGTAAACCTAGAAAAATCGTCTACCACAACAAGCACATACCTCTTACCACCAATGCTTTCAACTTCCATGGGTCCTACAAGATCCATATGTAGAAGTTCAAAACATCGGTTGGTCCCATAATGTTGTTCACTGTGTTGTACGGCAGGATGTGAGGCATGCAATTGTTTTCCTCGTTGACAGTCGCCACATACTATCTGGTTAGCATTCCCAAGTTTGGGTAAACCTCGTACAGCATCCATCTTGATTAACCTGCCAAGATTTCGAAAGTTAGTATGGCCCAATCTTTTATGCCAGAGCACGACATCATCAACTTGAGCCTTGTTGCACTTCACATGGTCAGTCATGTACCAATTGTCTGTTGACCTTTGACCTGTCATGATGCACACGTTTTTGTTGTTGTAAACTTCACATGCATTTTTAGTGAATTTCACAAGCAAGTTACCATCACACAGTTGACTTATGCTAATCAGATTTGCCATAAGCCCTTGCACATGATAAACATTTGTTAAAGCAGGTAAACCAGGAACATTTAGTATACCTTTACCAACAATTTTACCTTTTGAGCCTCCACCGAAAGAGACATTTCCTCCATCATATGTCTGATAATTGGAAATGAATGTTTTGTTACTTGTCATATGACGTGAACATCCGCTGTCAAAATACCAAGAACCTGAAATGTTAGTTTTCAAGGCAGTGTACACAACATTGCAAGTTAGGTCAGATTTCTTTACCCACACTGTTTTGGGTTTCTGTGATGGTAAACACACAGATCTCTCATCTCTTTGTTTTTGATAACAGAAGGGTTTTATATGTCCTGGTTTCATACAGTAATGACATATATATTTCCTTCAATATCTTTTACCCTTTTTCTTACCTTTCTTACCTTTTCCAGCTGGAG
>JAPKLX010001668.1:270-12015 GCA_026898415.1 Leonotis leonurus | reverse complement strand
AGAATGCTAAACCAGAAAGTCTCAAAACCAGCAAGTCTCAAGACAGATTGCTAAACCAGAGAATCTCAAACCAGCAAGTCTCAAAATGAAGCTAGTGAAACTTTAACAGAAAGTTGAACCAGAAAAGCTTCAACCAGAAAGATGGAAGATGTCTCGAACAGAAAGTGGTTAACAAACGCATTTCTATCAGAAAGTACTTCTACCAGAAAGCATTTCTATCAGAAAGTACTTCAACCAGAAAGCTGTTAACATATGCTCAACCAGAAAGCACCTCAACCAGAAAGTGTCTAAGTCAATATTTAACCAGAAAGACACTAGATCAGAGAAGTTAAAACCAGAAGGATAGAAGCAAACCAGAAAGAGCAGAACCTAACCTGTCGATGAAGCATTAAAGACTTTCCATTGAAGATTTGGAAACTGAATCACTGATTGACATGAAGAAGGAAAGCAATCACAGATGATCTGCTTACCAATCATAGAAGATTCAATCAACAACTCTACAAGGAAAGAAGTGTTATGACTGATTGGCAATCCAAAAATCAAATCAACGCCAATCAACAAACGGCTAGAATCTCAAATTCAAAGCCTATATATGTTTGAAGTTTAAAAGTCTGAATATACGCAAGCGCTATACTGCAGAAATATTCTCAAGCATTCTATCTTTAAATCAGACAAAAGCTTCAAACCGTTCGTGATCGCAATCACACCTCGATTCAAGTCTGTCTTATCGAGAGAAGAAGGAGATCTTTACTAGCTAGTAGTTTTCTAGTGGATTAACGTGAAGATAACCTGTTTACAGTAGTTTTCTGTAAGTTGTAAAGGGACACGACCCTTATTCGTGCATAAGTCTCAATAAGGTTTGTAATTGAAACTTGTGGCTCGTTCTCAGCGAGGTTAAATAAGAAGAGTATCCTAGTAGTGGATATCTAATCCAGTTTGGATTAGACCGTGGACGTAGGGGGTTTCCCGAACCACGTAAAAATAACTGTGCCTTTTAAATTCTGCATTTTATGTTCAGTTGTTTTTATTCTGCATCTATCATACTCATTCAAACCTGCATTCTTAATCTATCCTCTAAATACTCGATTAAGTTTTCAAAAGGTTTTCTTAACAAGAGCACCGACTAAGTCCACCATTATTCCGCACACAATAGATTGCTGGAATTTAAGTTCACGCTTACTTTCTGCTTTGTATATCTCACTTGAGAGAGTTTATCTGGATAGAATCTAATCGATTAGAAAATCAATTCATTCTATCACCTTGAGCAATCTGTAATTCAGAAAGCTTACATCTCTCTGATTGAATCAGTCAAGTAAACTGAAAAGTTTGCGTTTGGTGTATTCCACCCCCATACACCAAACCTTGCTCTTTCGGGACCAACAAGTAGTATCAGAGCAGTGGTTCAAACTGACCATTGTTTTGTTTCACAAGGTTAATACCTGCGTGGTCTACTTGAATAGATCTAGAAAATCTTTTCCATCATCTGCAAATTATCTGTTATGGAATCATCTGTTATCAGGGCATGCGAAGAATTCTCCATCCAAGGTTACAGAGAATGGAGCTTCAGAATCAAGATGTGTCTCAAAGCTCATCACTGCCTGATGTGGAAGGTGATAGAAGAAGGACCTTTGGCTATTACAGAAGAAACCACTCGTATCACTGAGACAGGAGCAGTCAAAGAAACTGTACTGAAAGACCCCAGAAAGTATACTTCTGAAGAAAGAAGAGAAGCAAATCTTGATGATTTTGCTAAAGGAGTTATCTCCAGTACTGTGAAAGGAGTTCATCTGGCCAAGATCCAAGATCTTGATACAGCCAAAGAAATGTGGGAAGCACTAAGAGATCTCAGCCTAAGATCTGAAGCTATGATCGAGAACAAGCTATCCCTAGCATGTAATAAGTTCGATGAATTCAAAATGAAGCTTGGAGAAACTATTGAACAAATGAAGAACAGATTCACTGAAGTATTACTTGAAGTGTCTGCCTTCAAGAAGGATAAGTATACACAGAGAGAGAAGAATCTCAAGATTCTTAGAGCTTTACCACCCAGCTGGGAAATCTACTCAGCTATGCAACCTCTACGTGCTGATTTCAATGATCTGTCTGTAGAAGCACTATTTGATCATCTGGCTGTCCATGAATGTGATATCAGAAGGATACATGGACCAGATCACTCCTCCAGCAAGAAGAATGAAACTAGCACTAAGAAGGAGAAAGAGACTGCCTTCAAAGCAAAGTGCAAAACAGATGAATCAACATCATCTACTGCATCAGTAGAAGGAGGATATGATAAGTTACTGAAAGAATTCTCACTGATTGCTAAGAGAATGGACAAGATGGAAGTCAGATCAAGAAAGTATCGAAGGTTCTACAAAGACAACAAGAGTAGATACCAGAAGAACAAAGAAGCAGAACGATCTGATGACAAAACAGAAAGTAGAGGTAATGGTAAAATCACTAATTCTACTGACTATACTTGCTATGGTTGTGGAAGAACATGACACTTCAAGACAGACTGTCCTGACCTATCCAAAAGTCAGAGAGAAGAACTACGAGCTAAAAGAGACAGAAAGCTAAAAGCTCAACGTAAAGCTATGATAGCAGAAGAAAAAGAAGAAGATGATTCCAGCTCAAGCCATCTATCTGATAGTTCAACAGAAGATGATGAAGCATTCTTTGCTAAAGAAGAAGAAGACTGGGATGAATGCTTTGCAGGACTAGACAACGGTCTAGATAATGTAGAGGTAAACTCTTGCAACTCTAACTCATCAAATGATATCGACCTGGATCAGGAAATAGAAGACCAAGATGAATATTCATGGGATGAAGTTAATGAAATGTTCAAGAGCTACTCAAGTATCAAGAGACTTTTCAGAGAAGTTGTTGAAGAAAATGACAGATTGAAGAAAACTGAAGAGATATTGAGTAAAGCAAACACTAAACTTGTTGCTAACATCAATGTTCTGGAAGAACAGATCAAGAGCAAAGACAGTGAGATTCATTCCTTGAACTCAAAAGTCAAAGACCTTATAAATAGGAATAACATTGCTGAAGAGAAGATCAAGAAAGGAAAAGAAATGATCTACAAGAGTGATGAACGTGCTAAACTGCTAATTAACATGCAGCAAAAGGGCACTTCTGGATTAGGATATCCAGGTCACACAGAAAAAGCAGCAGGTCCAATGAAATTCGTACCAGAAAGAAGACAGATACCAGATCAAGTAATAAACTTGAAAAATAAGAAAGATCTTCCCCAGAAGATGATTATTAAACAAGTTGCTAACAGACAATATCATCAAACCAAAAGACATCCTGCCTATTGCACTGAATCCAAACAACAGCCCAAAAATAAAGTCAACAGGACATCACAGAAGAAAGCAGAAAGCAAAGGAACAGAGAGATACCATCCATCTGTTCTTCACTCAAAGTCCATTGCTGATGAGAATGGGAATATCATCACCAGCTACATTACTGTTCCAAATTTAAAGCTATTCTGGATTCAAAGAGGGATCTTTGCTAATAACCAAGCACCCAGACAATAAAGGGTAGCTAAATCTATTTAATTGCAGGACCAGAAGGCTGCAAGAAGAAGTAAGATTGCAAAAGGATCAATCTGGATAATTGATAGTGGCTGTTCAAAACACATGACATGTGACAAGAACCTACTATCAGACTACATAGAGAAACCAGGACCTCATGTCACTTTTGGATGTAATTCAAAAGGATATACCAGAGGATATGGAAACATAAAAGTAGGCAAGACCACCATTTCAAATGTTTCATATGTTGAAGGTCTCAGCCACAATCTGTTCTCTGTAAGTCAGTTCTGTACAAATGGTAATCAAATTATTTTTGACACTAACAACTGTCTGGTGAAGAACAAGGAAGGAGATGAGATACTCCTTACCGGAATATTGCAGGATAGATTATATATTGTGCAATGGAACAACCAGATAGAAACCTGTCTGGTCACAAAGACAGTGTCAGAAACTAGCTGGCTATGGCATAAAAGATTAAGCCATCTCAACTTCAAATCAATCAATAAGATTGCACGAGAGAAACTAGTTGAAGGATTGCCAGAACAAGTCTATGACAAAAGTCACGCTTGTGAAGCATGTCAAGCAGGAAAGCAAACCAGATCATCTTTTTCAAGCAAATCTGCCCAGAGCTCAACCAGAATACTAGAATTACTACATTTAGACTTATTTGGTCCAGTTAAACCATTAAGCATAAATGGTAGGAAATATACTCTAGTCATCATTGATGATTATTCAAGATTTACTTGGGTAATATTCTTGTATAAGAAGAAAGAAACTCTGGAAAAGCTGCCAAACTTTCTCAACAAAATCACCAAGAAAAAGGAAGTTTCTGTTACCACCATCAGAACAGATCGTGGAACAGAATTTCTAAACCAAAAAGTTGAGGATTACTGCAACCAGATGGGAATTACACATCAGACATCTGCTGCTAGAACTCCTCAACAGAATGGAGTAGTTGAGAGAAGAAACAGATCACTAAAAGAAGCAGCTCGTACTATGCTCAATGCAACCAGATTGCCAAAGAAATTTTGGGCAGAAGCCATCTATACAGCGTGCTACACCCAGAACAGATCAGTTGTTACAATCAGACATGGGAAGACACCCTACGAGATATGGAACAACAGAAAACCCAGGATTCATTATTTTCGCTCTTTTGGCTGTCAGTGTTACATTCACAATAATGGGAAATCTCAGTTGAAAACTTTTGATAGCAAAGCTGATCCAGGAATATTCTTAGGATATTCTGATGTTAGCAAAGCTTATAGGGTTTTTAATCAGAGGACTCATATTGTGGAAGTAACACCTCATATTGTTTTTGATGAATCTGTTATTAGTGACAGAGACCTAGATGCTGATCAAACACCAGAGCAAGACCAGAACAAAAACCAGAAAGTAATCCAGAACAAGAACCAGAAAGCAAAAGAGATTCTGTTAGAAGATATTCTAATCTGGAATACATCAGAAGAGAATGAAGTTGAAGTTCCAACCAGAGCTGAAGCAGTAAGCTTGCAGCAAGGGGGAACAGAACAAACAACCGTATCTACACCAGAAGACAATCAGCCAGAAGGAGGAAACAATACTAATGAGCCAGAACCAGATCAACCCGAAGAATCAAGAGATTCAAATGGTTGGAATAATGATCAAGAAGAACCAGAAACTGAAAATCCTTTTCAAACTTCTCATCCAGAATTTGAGGACCCAGCAAGTGAACCAGAACCAGAGATATCAGAAGAGGAGATATCTAGCAGAAGGAAATGGATTCAAGAAAATCACCCTTCTGAACAGATTGTTGGGAACCCAACAGATAGAGTGAGAACCAGAAGAATGCATGGAGAAAGTGCACTTCTCAGTTGTTATTTATCACGATCTGAACCCTCTGACACCTATGAAGCACTTAGAGATGCAGACTGGGTCATAGCAATGCAAGAAGAACTCAATGAGTTCAAGAGAAACCAAGTTTGGTATATGGTAGACAGACCAAAACATCAAGGAGTAATAGGTGTGAAATGGGTATTCAAAAACAAACGAGATGAGAATGGAGAAGTAGTTAGAAACAAGGCTAGACTAGTCGCAAAGGGATACAATCAACAGGAAGGTATCGACTTTGATGAGACCTTTGCACCAGTGGCCAGATTGGAAGCAATTAGGCTATTCTTAGCATATGCTGCATACAAGAAATTCAAAGTATACCAAATGGATGTTAAAAGTGCATTCCTTAATGGCATACTTGAAGAAGAAGTGTATGTTGAGCAACCACCTGGTTTTGAAGAAGAAAATCCTGACCAGAGAGTATATAGACTAGCCAAAGCTGTATATGGGTTGAAACAGGCACCCAGAGCGTGGTATGAAACATTATCAACATTCCTACTGGAATCAGGTTTCAGAAGAGGTTCTGTTGACAAGACACTGTTTGTCATCAAAGTCAAAGAACACATTCTGTTGGTCCAGATATATGTTGATGACATAATCTTTGGATCACAATCTCCCTATCTGTGTGACAAATTTGGAGAACTAATGAAGAACAAATATCAAATGTCCATGATGGGTGAGATGAATTTCTTTTTAGGTCTGCAGGTAAAACAATTACCAGATGGTATCTTTGTTAATCAAGCAAAGTACATCAACGATCTGCTAGTCAAATTTGGAATGAAAGACAGCAGAGAAGTTAAAATTCCAATGCAATCAAATGGAAAGATAGATCCAGACCCAGAAGGAAAACCAGCAAACATTACACAATATAGAGGAATTATTGGCTCTCTGCTATACCTTACAGCAAGCCGTCCAGATATCACATATGCAGTTGGAGTTTGCGCCAGATATCAAGCCAATCCTAAAGAATCACACATGGAAGCTGCCAAAAAGATACTTAGATATCTTAAAGGAACAGCTAACATTGGTCTCTGGTATCCACAAGATGATAACTTTGAGCTTACAGGCTATTCTGATTCAGATTATGCAGGATGCAAACTGGACAGAAAGTCTACCTCTGGGACTTGTCAACTCCTTGGAAACAAGTTGATATCTTGGTTTTCAAAGAAACAGACATCTGTTGCTACATCAACCACAGAAGCAGAATATATGGCTGCTGGAAGCTGTTGTGCACAGATACTATGGTTGAAGCAGCAACTAAGAGATTATGAGATTGATGTAAAGGAGATACCTATATTCTGTGACAGCTCAAGTGCTATAGCTATAACACAGAACCCAGTACTCCACACAAGATGCAAACATGTCGATGTGAGACATCATTTTATTAGAGATCATGTAGAGAGAAAGCATATCAAGATTGAGAAGATTCATACAGACATCCAACGTGCTGATATCTTAACTAAAGCGTTACCAGAAGAAAGATTTAAGATGCTGTGTGGAAAACTTGGACTACTCAGTCTAGATGAAGATTACCAGAAGGCTACCAGATAGCCAAGACCAGAAAGTCACCAGATAGCTAAGACCAGAAACCTACCAGATAGCTAATTACAAGAATGACAGAAAGCTCAGTTGAATTAAAATACACGTGGCATAATTTTCTCTATAAAATTGACAGAAAAGCCATGTGAAAATTATTTCCTAAATGCTAAGTCAAGGGGGAACTTTTAAGGAAATTGAAGCGTCGAGATAAATGACGTCACTTTCCTAGGTTACAGACTGTAAAAGATATTTTTATCCTTGATTTACTAAAAATCTCCCATATTTGTGATGATTAGCTCAACCTTGGGAACTGGGATCGAGGAAATCCCTGCAAGAAACAGGAAAAAGGAAAGTTGCCAAAAGTAAGAGATACGCACACGCTCGCATATAGACCCTAGGATCTAGAGCGTCCATCTCACGCAAGGAAAAGCGACAAAACAAATCTTGAAGCGGGAAAAATCTAAAAAGGGAGAAAATCTTTTCAACTCTTCGAATTTCTTTTCTCATAATTATTATTGTTATATATATGTGCGATATCTTCTCTAAACTGTTCACCTTCACTTTCTTCGCACTGAGCACTCTCAAAATTCTAAGCACTTAAGCATTTCAAAATTCTCTGCAACTCTTCTCAAAAACTTCTTTGCGTTTGACTATGGCACCACCAACTTCACTCTTTCTGCAACACGTAGCTGAGGTTCAGAAGTTTCTCTCACCTGAACCGTATGCTGTTCTTGAAACTCATGGTTTTCGAAAGCTCGATGAAATCTTTGCCATAGTTTCACGCTGCAAAGGTTTTTCGTTAGATCAAAACTTCTTTGTTTTCTGCATTTCATTGTGCCTCTTTGATCTATGAACTGCTATTCTTACAGTATTTGTGCAAATATCTATGATTGTTCATATAAACTGATGAAAATGTATATGATTGTGTGAATGTTCTTTTGATGTAAGGGTTCTGCAACATCGTCGCTTCACATCCCAAGATGTTTCTGGGAAAGCAAGTGGCTTCTTTCTATTTGACATGGCAAAATGACAAGCATGGCTTTGAAGCCAATGTCTTGATGCCGATTGGGGACAGAACAAGTAAAACCCCCTACAACGTGATAGAGATGATTAACCAAGCTTATAGGCTGAAGGATGAAGGTTTATCCTTGGAAGAGATTACTTCTGCACAATTGCAAGAAGCAGTGGAAATGGTAATGGTGGTACCGATAAAGTATACTGGAAGGATGCTCCAGAGATCTCTGCTTCAACCTGGATACAAGTTGCTCCTGGAACTGGTTCAAAGGATTTTCCTGAATCACAGTGGAACATATGACCAAGTAACCCCTGAGAAGTTCAGAATCCTCACTGCCATTGTTCTGAATCTTCGAGTGAACTGGAGCAGGATCCTATTTGAACTGATGGCGAAGGAAGCAAAGTTGGTTACTTATACCAAAGACAGCCGAGGCAGAGGAACTTCGGTGGAAGTTAGGAGGAATCTGCGTCACTCCACAAAGATCAGCCTGATGATTGAGAGATTTTTCAAACAGAAAATCTGGGATGACGCTGAGGAATACAACATTCACCACTCTATTCCCAAGGACCAACACCAGTTGGAAATGTCTCTGGGACTAGCACCACAATTCTTCAACAAGATACCAGACGAGGTGCACCGTGTTGCTGCACTGGAAATGGGTAGTTCCAACCCTACTTGGATGCCACCTACTAAAGGTGTGGAGAAGAAGATGGAGAAGGTGGTGAAAGAAAAGGCAGCCAGAAAGCGAGGCAGTTCTGTGGAGACAGAAACCTCTGCCTCTCTGCCAAAACAGAAAAAGAGGAGACTCCAGAAAGTTCAAGAATCATCACCACCACCAGCACAGACAACAGAACAATCAGACATGCCAGCACACACAGAACACGAAACAGAGGCACCACAGGCAACAACAGAACACGCAGAGAACCCTGCTGCTGAAGTGGAACCAGAAACTAGTCATACTCCACATCAGGAGAAAGACTTCTCTCCTGCCAGAACAGCTACTCCTTCTCCCAACAGAATGGAAAGGATAAGTGAAGAAGAAGAAGAAGGAGAGTCCACTGATGAGGAGGAAGAGAGGAAGCGACAGGCAGAGAGTGTAATTAATCTGCTTGAGAATGAAGCAGAACACTCAGTGCTGCAAGACTTTCCTGGTATTCAATCCTTACCAGAGAGTTTGCATACAGCAAAGCGCGTCAAGTTCTACTTGCTGGTTAAGGACAGCGAGTATTACATTTTTGATGCTCTGCTTCAACTCAAGACGATAGACGATTTGAAGAAGGAAGAGGCAACCTTACTTAATCTGCTCCAGGTGTCCACAGTTCATGAAGTGAGAGCAGAATATTCACAACAAATCTCAGGTTTCATGAAGCAGGAAGCAGCAGCACTGAAGATTGATTTGCCCCCACCACATTCTGATGTCCGGATGGACGAAGCTGTACCAACAGAACAACATCACCAAGCTGAACAGGGTGAACCTTCCACAAGACAGTCTCCCAAGAAAACACCCATCATCGACCTCGACTCAGGAGATGATGAACCTATTGGCCAGGCCATTGGAGGAGAACCCACCAATGAACTCTACACACAGGGAGCAGCACAGAAACTGAAGAAACACGTGAACTTCTACACTCTGGAAGAATTGCTGGAAAGAGAAACCCGACCTCTCAACAACTATCAACTCGACAATCTCATCACACTTCGAGTTGAAGACTGTTTGACAGACACCTGCAACATCCTACAAGAAAAAGCTACCCAGATCCTCTCTGATTTTAACCAACACCAGAAGGACTACGTCAACGACATGGATACAGACCTTAGGGGGAAAATCAGAAAGATCAGGGATGATCTGAACAAGAAAATGGATGATGACAGAGAGGTACATGAAGCTGATCAGAACAAGATCCATCTGCGTTTAAAAGGCATTGAAGAGAAAGCAGACAAGGCCACTACTTTGGTAGCTGACCTTCTGGCCAAACAAGCCGAAACCATTGCTGCTGCTGTAGACCAACAAAGGACCCAACTTGCTGCTCAACTCAAGGAAGACACAGACCTGTCCATCCACTCCCATCTAGCTCTTTTTGAAAAAGAGAAATTTGTGGAGCTGATGCGGAAAAACCAGGTCGATGTCCTAAATGACCTTCTGTATCCAACTCCAGAAGAATTTGAAACCCAGAGCAATCGACTAACTGCTGTAGAAGAGCTTCAGGAGACTTATGACAAAACTTTGTCAACAATGAATAGCAGGCTGGAGAAGAAAGTTGATGCCTCTGATCAGACAATCAACCATCTGCTTGGTTTTAAAGAAGATGCTGAGGCAAAGATGGAGAAGATGAATGAGGAGATTACCTCTTTACGTACACTCATCAATACCCTCTTTGATGATGTCAAAAAGGGGGAAATCTCAGATAGCAGCAAAGGGAGCAAAGGCAGCAAGACTGTGAGAGAAGAGCTTAACTTGAGAACAGAAGGGGTGGTAACAGAAACTGAAACAGAAACTGTCACACCAGCACAACCCAGACCAACCACACCTCCAAGACCCGACCCCACTCTTCTTGGAACAGAACCTGCTCAACCAGCATCTCAACCTCAACTTCCCAGTGACAAAGGGAAGAAACCAGTGGATGAGGGAGATCAAATCGCTGAACTCTTGCTGTTCGGAGTGAGCATGGATCAAGCATGTGATCCAGTGTTCAGAACGCAATTTTATAAAGAACAAGCGGAGAGAGAGAGAAAGCTGGCTGCCCAGGAAGCCAAAGAAAAATCTTATCAAACACCTTTCTCCTCGCCTTCATCTACAGAACGCTCACAGCAGCAGTCATCTCAGTCAACAACTCAATCCAAGAAAAAGAAGAAGAAGCAAGCCTTCTCCTGGAACCTATCTCTAAAGAAACAGACACCCACAGATACTTGGGTTCCAGAAGGAGATCAAGCAGACTGGGAAAAGGTCAAACAGGGCTTTATTCTGAACAGATACTTCCTGAAAGAGCCCATATATTCAGAGTCTATCCCAGATGAAGACTTCAACCGCTACTTAGAGAATTTTAGTGATCAAGAACTTATTCAAAGAATCAGAACAGCAGCAGCTGACGCCAAAATTCAGATAAAGGCTCCAGAGAAAGAGTACATGATCTGCCCAACAATACCTGGGAGCAACATACCTGACAAGACATACATTCTGAATTACATCAACCAGCTGGCCAAGATCAAGGGATACAAAATAGATAATCATGATCCTAATTATGCCAGAGTTAGAGATGGAATCTATGAGAGCATCCAGCTGGTATCCGATGCACAGAGAGAGAAAATGAAGAAGGGCGGAGCTGCTAGATGGTTCTCTTAGATAGATCTTTTGTATCTTCTGCTTTTTGCTCTCTGTTATCTCTATTGAATTCCTGTACTCATCAATTCATATATCAATGAATTTGGAGTTCTTATATCTTTTCTGTTGCTTACTGTTATTTAACTTAAATAACAATTAACCTATCTGTCCAGAACATGATACAAGTTACAGTGTTTTCACTAAGTGTGGTTTTGACATCATCAAAAAGGGGGAAATTGTTGGAAACCCCGCAATATATTCTAAGTTTTGATGATGCTCTTACAAAACACACTTGGTATTATACATGTTCTGTACCTTTTGTTTTTGGTTTCAGCAAACCAGATAGTCGAAGCTCGTTCAACCAGACAGATAGAAGTTGTCTCGGTCAGAAATCAAAACCAGCAAGTCTCAAAGACTGAATGCTAAACCAGAGAGTCTCAAAACCAGCAAGTCTCAAGACAGAA
>JAPKLX010003504.1:0-11032 GCA_026898415.1 Leonotis leonurus | reverse complement strand
TTTTATAGAGTGAGAAAAGCCTACTTGATTGGTCTTGAGTGATGATTGCTTCGTTTCTGAACTGTAGTTTCGACCTTTCGCCGCAACCTTTAAATAGATCTCAGGTGAGATATATTACTCGAGTATATGAATAATACTTCTAAGTGTAAGGAATTACTATCCTTGGCTAACCTGAGAATTTATTCTCGGGTCTATTTCTTAAGTCTAGGAGTCTTATTTTTAGAGGAGTCGTTTGGTGATTTCTAAATCACTTTATGCTTCGGGGTTTTACTATACTCCAAATAAGTAATTATTGGGTAATATAACTAGAAAGTATTTCTAATTTAATATCTCGATCCTTAGATCGAGATAAATAATTTCTAATTAAGCTAGTTACACTTAAATTGCCACACTATAGGTATGGTATATACTTTAATCATTCCCTTTGATTAATTTCTACGTAGTCAATTAAATTCTAAGTTGATAAATTAATTTCTATTTAACGATTAAGCCTTCCAAATTAGCTTAAAAATAATAATCCATGGCTCTAATTAATTAGATTAACTCTTGATCCACTTAGGTTAATAACTATCTCAATTAAGATTTAGTAAATTGTCTCTAGCCCATTAGCCCCTTTATCTAGTCATTTCTTCTTGTATTTATTTTAATAGGCCCAACATCCTAATTAATTTAGCCCATGTTTAATTATTTTGGCCCATAACTTCTTATTAAATCTGGACCCAACACCTTAGTTAGATCAGGCCCGTATAAATTTAATTATTAGGCCCGTAATTCGTTAATTCTCGCCTCACATAGGTGTTCCAGATTAGCCCACCAAATATTTAAATGATTCACTTTCTGGGCCTAATTTCTATAGCCCAATTCGTTTTTATTTCAGGGCCCAATTTAATTTAGTATTCGGCCCAATGCTCGACCTAAGTTCTAGTGAGTTCTGTGAAAATCTTATTCTACCCTAACTCACCTATTTCTTCCCAGATCACCTAACCACTCATCTCCCTCCTCTCTATCGCCCCGACCTCTGCATTGCCGCCCCGACGAGCTCCTCCCTTTCTCCGACGACAAAGTTCTTCCAGCGTCACATTCTCTCGTTATTAGTGCTCTTCATGTCGCGTAAATCTTCTCCCAGTTCGAACCCCTTTCTTGCGAAGAGAACAGTGGTCGTCCGATTGCTCGACCTCATAGCGAGAAATTCATCCGAGGCTCGATTATTGCGACTCAAGATAAGTCAATTAAGTCTCTAAATTCCTGTTCAGGTTCTGGGTTGGGGTATATATATTTTTCCAATTATTTCTGGGTTTTGAATTTGTAATGTTTTTGGTATCATGTGATGTTAGTGATCGGAGGTTAAATTCAACAATTTAAGATTTGTTCTCTCCTGTTTCAGGAGACTCGGTTTGGGGTGGAGGGAATTTTGGGCTGCGGCGTGGTTCGGTTCTAATGACGAACGGGTGGGGTTGGCCCGGTGGCGTTCCGTTCAACTGGACAGTTCTTCAGCTTCAGATAAGTCTTCTTCTCTCTCTTTGACGTTTCTGTTCAGATGGTGTGTGTGTCTGGTTGTATTTTAGTGTGGGGTTGGGTCTGGAAATTCTATTGTAATGCAAGCATGTGCTCTAGTTCAAAATACACGATTATAGTTTCATTTCTTAAGTCTGAGATGTAATTAGGGCCTGTGTGATGTTAGTGCTTTGACTAAGAGTTTTGAGGAGTTCTGAAATATTCTGATTTTTCAAGGTATTACTTATTTCAGATTATGTTTCTCTAGACTGTGGGATTAATAAGTCTATGACTAACTTACTGAGTTTCTGAATTTTCTAAGTCCTGCTAATGCTAGGATTTTCTTGTATATCAGATTTATTGTTGTTTTTAAGCACACTCTAACATTCTGTAATCTGTGTGCATCTGCTCTTATTTATACGGTTAAAGCATAGACTAAGTTGGCTATGTCCTACATCTGGTGCATAATGTGGAGAGTTCACCTATTAACATAATATGACTAAATCTGAGAGACATATAACCTGTTTAGGTTAAGGCTAGAAACTGGAGGTTAAGATAACTAATGAACATGTTATGCTCTCAACTAAGTTCAAGGAAGAAGAACAAAATAATATACATAACTTTTACTAGCCACTGAATCTTAACGTATGCATATTTTCTAAAGGTTTGAGATTCAGTTCCTTGCTTACCTTGATGGACTAGTTGTTGATTTAGTTTGGGCAGACTTCCTCTATGGTTCTCCTTCCTTCTTACTTGCTAAGTGTTGTTTTTGGGTGAGTTAGTGAGGCTGAGTGTGAGATGTAAAGCTTGTCTAAGGTGGTAATAGTGGGTATTTATAGAGAAGAACTCTACCTAAGAGTTGTATCCATTCTATACCTAGTTGACTTTGCATTGTATCATATTTAATTTTATTTCATTTGTTCCTTTGTTGTGGTCTCTTCAACGGTGACATATCTCCATCCCTGGTCCTGCTCCACTTCCCTTTGGCCAAGAGTGGAAGCTGCAGCTTCCTCTTCCCTGTCCTTCTGTTTGTCCAAAAATGGCAATAGTTGCCCCTGCTCTCTTCTCTCACCCCCTGACTTGGAGTTGTAAAGGTAAGATTCCTTTTGTTGCTTTATCCCTCTCTATGAGTCTGTTTGTTGTTTCACAGTTCTTCTCCTAGTTCTTATTCTTTTTGTTTTATGTTACAGGGTGCTACATGGGATAGAGTCAAAGTTGTCCCCTCTTCTAAACATGGGCAGCAGGATCCTCTGCTTCCTACCTTGCGGCTTGCCTCTCTTTCCTTTCTTAATTCACTCTAGTTCTCTTAGTTTGTATTGTTACTCAAAGATAGTAAATTGCTTGAAGTCTTACTGTAAGAACTGTCCAAGCCTCGGTTCTTTCCCTGCTTATTGATTTGGTGTTTTATTTGCTTCAGAAATACTAATATATATATACATCTTCATTCATTTTTTTTTTATTAATTTATTCTCATTACTTATTTTGTCTTATATACCTATATAGGTAGCCAACTGTACCTATGAAATGGTGGTTTCCCTTTTCTCTATTTTTGATAGCAGCAAAAGTTCATTATGCATGGAAGCAGTTGGTGTCCGTATAACTATTATTTCTAGTAACACCCTACCACAGTCCTTCATTACTACAAGAGCAAGTACTTTTAATTATTAATCTAACATTTTCTTGAGCATACACAAGACTTCAATACTCTATCATAATTACTTGCGTTAATCATAGACAAAAATTATGCCAATGATTTTCATTTATGAACTTCTTAATGGCATTGGCTTTATTAGACAATTGTTGCTACAAGGGTTCTACTAACATAAATTTTGAAACTCTTGGTTCCATAATCGAAATTAAAAACTAAAATGTGGGAAGTTTACTACTTATATCGGGATACAAACCGCGGGGTATTACATCCTACCCCTCTAACTAAAAATTTCGTCCCGAAATTTGCATATTCTCGTCGAACAGCGCTGGATACTTTTCTCTCATCTTATCCTCGAGTTCCCATGTGGCTTCTTCATGTCCATGATGTTTCCATAATACCTTTACTAGCTTTATTGACTTAGTTCGAAGTTGTTGAACTTTTTCGTCCAAAATAGCTTCGGGTTTCTCCTCATAGCTCAAATCGGGGTTTAGGATCATCTCCTCTTGGTGTATAATGTGTTTCGGATCAAACACGTATTTTCTGAGCTGAGACACGTGGAAAACGTTATGCACGTTTCCGAAACTCGGCGGTAACGCCAGTCGGTATGCCACCGATCCTATCCTTTCTAGAATCTCGTAGGGTCCTACGAAGCGAGGTCTCAGTTTTCCTTTAACGCCGAATCTCACGATTCCTTTAGAGGGTGATACCTTCAGGAACACTTTATCCCCTATCTCAAATTTTAGTTCAGTTCTACGGGTGTCGGCGTAGGATTTCTGTCTGTCTTGCGCTTCCTTGATTCTGCCGCGGATCTGACGAACGATCTCGATCATTTCGCCAACAGAATCCGGACCTACTATCGCTCTCTCGCCGACCTCGTCCCAATACAGTGGCGATCGGCACTTTCTCCCGTACAGGGCTTCGTACGGTGCCATCTCAATGGTTGCCTGGTAACTATTGTTATAGGCAAACTCTATCAAAGGCAATACTGCTTCCCAGCTCCCACCTCTATCGAGAACCACGGTCCTCAACATATCTTCCAGGGTCTGAATTGTTCTCTCTGACTGTCCGTCAGTCTGTGGGTGGAAAGCGGTACTGAAGTTCAATCTCGTGCCCAGTTCCTTTTGCAGGCTCATCCAAAATCTGGATGTAAATTTTGAGTCTCGATCAGAAGTGATCGATATTGGTACGCCGTGGAGACGTATAATCTCACGGACGTACAGCTGGGCTAGCTTATCTGATCCATAAGTGATCATAATTGGTATAAAGTGGGCACACTTCGTGAGTCTGTCCACAATTACCCAGATAGCAGTGTTTCCACGCTTGGATCTAGGCAATCCGGTCACGAAATCCATAGTGATGTGCTCCCACTTCCATTCCGGGATTTCTAACGGTTGTAACTTCCCATAGGGTCGCTGGTGTAGTGCTTTGACTTGCTGGCAAGCTAGGCATCTTTCCACGAAAGATGCTATGTCTCGCTTCATCCCATCCCACCAAAATTTCTTCTTCAGATCACGATACATCTTCGTACTCCCGGGATGAGCGGTGTAGGGAGTATCATGAGCTTCACTCATGATTATCTCTCTAATTTCTGGATCCTTCGGAACACATAATCTGCCTTCGAAAGTGATGGCATTATCGGCTTCTTCTTGATAATTTGGGGTTTCGTTCTTCCTCACCTTGAGTCTTATCCCTTCTAGAGCTTTGTCCGTTCTTTGGGCCTCCAAAATCCTACTTCGTAAATCGGGCTCGACTACTAGGGTAGCAAGGATTCCCTTCACAGTCTCGGTAGGTGGTAGAACTTCTAAGTTCATTCTGCTGAACTCCTTTATAAGTTCTGTCTTTCGAGTGAGGAGATAAGCCAGTTTCGCAGATGTTTTACGACTCAAGGCGTCTGCCACTACGTTAGCCTTGCCAGGATGGTAGTTTATGCCGCAGTCGTAATCCTTTACCAGCTCTAGCCATCTCCTCTGTCTCATGTTGAGGTCCTTCTGTTCGAAGAAATATTTAAGGCTTTTATGATCTGTGAAAATCTCACACCGTACTCCGTAGAGGTGGTGCCTCCAGATCTTCAAGGCGTGCACAACGGCAGCTAATTCCAGATCATGGGTAGGGTAGTTGAGCTCGTGTGGTCTGAGTTGTCGGGATGCATAAGCTATCACCTTTCCATCTTGCATTAGTACACACCCTAACCCGATCTTGGATGCGTCGGTGTAGACTACGTACTCCTTATGGGGTTCTGGAACTGCAAGTACTGGAGCAGTGGTCAACTTCTCTTTTAGAAGTTGGAAGCTGGCTTCGCATTCTGGTGACCACTTAAATTTGATTCCTTTATGGAGAAGTTGGGTCATCGGTCTGGCTATTTTGGAGAATCCTTCAATGAATCTCCGATAGTACCCTGCCAATCCTAAGAAACTTCGGATTTCGTTAGGAGTTGTGGGTGCTTTCCATCCTTGTACTGCTTCCACCTTGGCGGGGTCCACCTTGATCCCTTCAGATGACACTACGTGTCCGAGAAAAGCCACTTCGTTCAGCCAAAACTCACACTTACTGAACTTGGCGTAAAGTTTCTCGTTTCTAAGAGTCTCTAAGGTAATTCTTAGATGATCTTCGTGGTCCTCCCTACTTTTCGAGTAGATTAGGACATCATCTATAAATACCAAGACAAACTTGTCAAGGTAAGGGTGGAAAATACGGTTCATCAGGTCCATGAATACCGCAGGTGCATTGGTGAGTCCGAATGGCATTACTACAAACTCGTAGTGGCCGTATCGGGTTCGGAATGCTGTCTTAGGAACATCCTCAGTCCTAATCTTCAGCTGGTGATAACCCGATCTTAGGTCAATCTTCGAAAAGACGCTTGCTCCCTTCAACTGGTCGAACAAGTCGTCTATCCGAGGTAATGGGTATCGATTCTTCAAGGTCATCTTATTCAGGCCTCGGTAGTCTATACACATCCTTAGAGTGCCGTCTTTCTTCTTTACGAAGAGTACCGGAGCTCCCCAAGGTGATACGCTGGGTCTGATAAAACCGAGATCTAGAAGTTCTTGGAGTTGGATTTTGAGCTCCTCCAATTCCCTTGGTGCCATCCTATAGGGTGCCTTGGATGTTGGTGCTGATCCGGGTTCTAGATCGATCGTGAATTCCAATTGTCGGTCGGGTGGTAAGCCTGGCAACTCTCCTGGAAACACGTCTGGGTATTCCCGAACAATAGCTACATCCTCGATCTTCCGTTCTTCTTTGACTTTTCCGTTCAAAGAGACTAAATACGCTGTGCAACCCTTCCTCACCATCTTCTCGACTTGTAACGCTGAGATAATCGACTTCCTTCGAGTCGCGGTAATCCCGTGAAAACTCGTAGGTTCCTTTCCAGGGGGTCGGAAAGATATTTGTCTTTCATGGCAAAGGATCGTGGCATAGTTTTCAGCTAGCCAATCCATTCCTAGGATTATGTCCACGTCACTCATCGAAAGGATGCTAAGATTGTTCGCCATCACCTTAATAGATCCTAAGTTCAGGCTCAGACTCGAGCAAGCATGAGTGATAGTAGTGATTCCTCCTAGGGGTGAAGAAACGTTCATAGATGTCTCTATAGGTTCTGACTTCAACTCTAGGTTCTCTACGCATGCTTTAGCAATGAAGGAGTGAGAAGCTCCCGTATCAAACAAAATTATTACTGGAGTGTCTAGAAGTATTCCCATACCTGTCAGGTTTCCCTGACTCCCTTCAGACTGCTTCTGCTTCATCGCATACGCTCGTGCCTGCTGGGGCTTCTTCTGTGATGGGTACTGAGGGTACGGAGGTGGTGGTGGTAACTGTTGCTGGGTTCTAGGCTGAGTCTGCATTGCCCGCGTATGCTGTCCTTGGTTTGACTGGTTAGGCCTGAAATTTCCCCCTTGTTGCTTAGTGGGGCAGTGTTTGGCCATATGCCCTCTCTGGCCGCAGACAAAGCAGCCATCACTGCCGGCTCGGCACTCTCCCGGGTGCATCCTCTTACACTTTGAACAAGTAGGAAATTTCTGTGAGTGTACTATAGTGGGAACTGCGGTTGTTGACTTTCCTGAGTTGTGGAAACGATTCTGTTCATCCCATGGTTTCTTCGGATTGGTACCACCTCGGTTATCTTCCCACTTACGCTTCCCTTTTTGGTTCTGAAATGGTGCTGGAGAAAATGCTGGCGGTGTCACAGTCACGGTTCGTTCTGTTGGCATAGCCGCCTCGATATCGAGAGCGCGACTCAGAGACTCGGTGTATGACAAACCCCCGTGACTCGCCAATGTCATCCTAATTTCTGGCCTTAGTCCGACGCAAAATTTTTCAGCCATCTTCTCGTCAGTATCTACCTGCTCCGGTGCGTATCGAGACATATCGCAGAAAGTGCGGTCGTACTCCGTCACTGACATTCTCCCTTGCTTTAGATTGTAAAATTCTGCTTCTTTCTTCTTTCGGTAGCTTTTAGGAATGTACTTGTCGTATATTCCTACTTTGAATTCTTCCCAAGTCAGATTTGCACGTTGCTCTGGTGTCATCGTCTTCCTTCTGGCCTCCCACCAGAAATCGGCAGATCCAGTCATCTGGAAAGCAACGCATGTCATGCGTTCTTGGTCCGTGCAGCGTAAGAAATTGAAAATACGTTCCAGAGTACGTATCCAGGCCTCAGCTTCTGCTGGGTCGCCCAACCCGTTGAAAGTTGGTGGATTTTGGCGAAGAAAAAGTTCTTCCACTCTCCTGGCAGGCGGTGGGAGGGGTGGGGTTACCTCTCGTCCTACAGCCGGCCCCCTCTCTTCATTTCTCGGAACGTTTCCCCTCCCGCTACCTCTAGGGCGTCCTCTCGGTGGCATTCTGTTAATACAAGTGGTTCGCGTTTGATTAGGAAATTTGCTAATTGTCATAGTCAGCAGGTAAAGTGTCAATTATTATCTTGATAACACTAAGGGAAAGAACAATATGAAACTAGAAAGGACTTTTCACATCTCGAAATAGACCTCTAGGGTCATCGTATTTCCTTCATAAATGCCTCAACGAGGTTTCAGTACACTTCGAATTTTCTAAATGTACTATCTAAGTACATAGTATGATGCTCATCTTCCTCGACGACATCACAAAAAGTACTCAGTCACGAAACACTGACTACGGTGGTTTCGTACTGTCAAAATGTCAGAAAGCCCTAATACTAGTACGGAACGGTCTATACAATGCTACCGTCTCCGACTACAAAATCTACTATCAGTACGGTTTACAAAATGGTCCGTTACTGACAAGTACAAAATATCAGCCTATCTACTCCTGTGTGACGCAGCTGAGATACTCCTCCTCATCCGGCGCCTCCTCCTCCCAATCGGGCTCCCAGGCATCCTCCTCGAAGTCGATCTCGGGAGCTAGCTCATCCAGGTGTTCCTCCTCGGGATCCTCGTCTGGATCCTCCTCTGAATCGTCCTCAGGATCTCCCTCCTCGGGATCCTCCTCTGGACCCTCCTCCGGATCCTCTACTGGTGGCTCCTCGAACCGCCTCAGGGCCCGTCTCGACTCCTCCAGCAATCTCTCTATCGAAGCCTCGAGCTCGTCCCACTCAGGTGGCGCCTCCCTCTTCCTGGAGGGTCCCTCGCCAGTAGGAACGGGTGTGGAGCTCGACTCCTTGAAACCTCTGAAATGGGGAACTGGACGGTCCCCCTCTAGTGCCGGGGCCTTACCCCTATCGTCAGTACCTGCTGGTCTGGTCCTTACGAGCCAAAACGGCATCGTGCTCGAGTCGTCATCAGTAGCTAGGGGCCGCATGGGAGAAAGTAGTCGTCGTACTCCCGTGGTCGGATGAGAGGGACCTGACTCATCATCGTGCTGTCCTCGGTGCACCGGCATCTGTGCCGTCGGTGGAACGGGAGATGCAAGGTGCTCCTCTACGGGGTAGAGGGGCTCCATCTCGTCGCGAGGTGCCGGGAACTCTGGCACCGGCTCGCCATAAAGTAAGCTGTAAGTCGGGGCTATCGGAATCACTCCCACCGGAAGGTAAGTCTGAATCAGAGGTGCCCAAAGCGGTGGCTCACCCCCTGCTATGATCAAATCGCCTGGTCGAATGTATGGGCCCTCCGGCGGGCTATGGTACGTCTCCCAAAAATGTAGGATCGTGATGATAAATCCTCGCGCGTCGACCTCGCGATCGTGGCTATGTCCGATCGGTTGGACGAAGTCGCCTGCGATCATCCGCGCCCATCCCTGCCATCTAGCAGGTAGCAATGGAATCAATCGTAAAACCCCGTCAATCCCAGTCGCTCCATGATGTCTGGCGGCCTCCCATCGCCTCAGATAGTGGCTCAGGAACTCCCCTAGGGTATCCCGTGGATCTGGTCCATAAAACTGGTAAGCACGTAAGGGATCAGGTCTGAACGCCATCCGCTTCCTAGCTGTCTGAATAAACCTCGCCACTATAAAATAAAGAAAAGTATATGTAGTCAGTACTCGAAATATCAAATTCTAAACGCATCTCATAAGCCATCATGGTTTGCTTAAGTCGATTGTTCTATTGGTGCTTTGGTTGCTGATTAGGAATAATGCTCTTAGAGTAAAATCCCGTTTTGGAGTTAGGATTTGCTTCCTTCGAATCTTATCGTTCTTAGGTACTCAGGTTCTTGTTAACCGACTTGCGGTTTGTTTTTGGGTTTTGATTTGGTGGTGGATCGATAGTTATCGAATCTCGCCACTATTTGCTAAGTTGCGAAGGATATCTTCTTGATTCTTCTTTGTTCGTTCTATTCGTTGGGGTGCTTGAGAGAGTTCGCTCTAGTTTGCGATCTAATCTCTCGTTTAGGGGTTTGTGTTTGTCGTTAATTCCTTAATTATAAGGAAAGATTCTTAAGTTCTAGAGATTCGTACTTAGAGAGGGAGATTTGGTTCAAATCTCTCTATACTTGGGAACTTTTCTCGTAAGGCGTGTGCCACGTCTAGAGGGGCAGAATACGCCGGGGTGCTAGGCTTTTGTCGACTCGTTTGGTTAGTCTAGTGAAACAATACTAGACTTAGGTTTGAAGAAGGACTCTTGGGTATAGAGCAAGATTGCTCTGATACCACTCTGTCACGCCCGCTTTCTACTAATTCTAGTAAAGCCGGGTAAACGTGACTAATGAAAGGATTAAGTAACAAGTGAAATAGAATAAGGGAACTTGATGTTCTTCTCATAACATAAATTGAAGGTTCGTTGTTCGAGATTGACAAATAATATAGCTAGAGTCATGAGCTCTTTACATAGCACTACAAATTTAAAGAAATATTTCTCGAGTCTATTACATATCTTCTAGCAGCGGAATGTAGGATCGTATACTAAAGTCCTACGTGTATGAAGACACGTAGAACCCCCAAGAGCCTGCTACTATGAGATACGACAAAAGCTCGACACAGCACCCACATCATCTTCTTTCTTAACCTGCACGTTTAGAAACACATGCAGGGCTGAGTACAATTTGTACTCAGTAGACACGTGCCAAAATCGCACACTACAAGTATAACTGTCAAGCCATTCAAGTGAATCATAGGGATTTTGTCTCTAAAGCACCTATGTTCACAAATCAGTTCTTTAGAAAGTCTAGTTTGACTGCAGTCCTAGTTCTTTGTATTTAACCATATCTGAAGTTTCTATGTGCCGGGGAAGTGGCCACTTCCCACAGACACTTGACCGGTCAACATCTAGATGACTCACGGTCCTGTGTACACTAGTCCGAGTAGTATCTAATCTACAGGGACCCGAATTCGATTATAACTATAACAGATAGGCATCATACATAAATCGAAAACATTTATGGCAAGACAGTGCTTTTGA
The DNA here is from genome assembly GCA_026898415.1 of Leonotis leonurus. Lineage (NCBI taxonomy): Eukaryota > Viridiplantae > Streptophyta > Magnoliopsida > Lamiales > Lamiaceae > Leonotis > Leonotis leonurus. The sequence continues at coordinate 83 of JAPKLX010003504.1, read as the reverse complement.
AAATATCTCATTTCATTTTGAAAACATACACACATATTTTATAGAGTGAGAAAAGCCTACTTGATTGGTCTTGAGTGATGATT